>JXCR01054962.1:74262-88693 GCA_002079205.1 Phalaenopsis hybrid cultivar | reverse complement strand
TGTTATGCTTTGGTAGATTAATTTAAGAGGCCTCGATGGGATTCAAGGACCGGTTTACGTTGGCACTGGTTGTGTCTTCAATAGAACTGCATTGTATGGGTATGAACCTCCAGTGAAAAACAAGCCTAAAAACAGTGGCTTTTTCTCTTTATGTTGCGGTGGCTCTCGTAAGAAAAATTCAAAGTCTAAGAAGAAGAGTTCTGACAATAAGAAGCAAAACAAGCACGTTGATAATACTGTACCTATATTCAACCTGGAGGATATAGAAGAAGGTGTTGAAGGTAACGCATATATATATATATATATATATATATATATATATATATATATATATATATATATATTGTTTCACGGTAAATATTCAATTGACTTGCTAGTTATATTCTTCTCCATGTAACATATAAATTTCAATATATTATTTACCTGTGGAAAACAATTAGTCAAGTGTAACAACATGGTTTGAAGGGTCTTGCGCTTGACTATACTTCAAAGCTTAAACTCATGATTCAAACAAAATTGCAACACATTCAAACATGATTTGGAATAGTTTTGCATTAGAACTCCTTTAAAATTATCATACTATAGACTATCATTAAAAAAATTTCATATTTATATTTATAAAGTTTTGGTGTGATAAATTTATGCATGAAAATGTGTATTTCACTTCAAAAAATGGGGGATATGTATTAAATTTTTTAGCGATATATTGAATTATTAAAATTTAGGGGTTAGATATGTAAATACATACGAAATATGTGATATTTATGTAAATGTCCCTTTTATTTATAGTTTTGTTAGGCAATCAATCATGGATGAAAATGTTAGCAATGGTTGTGAAAATAAGATGTAAAAATTGAGAAACGAGCATATATTAATAAGTAAAATAAATAATATTAACATTAAATAAATATTCAGAGAAGTTATACTTAATTAAAATTAAATTAAATAGCATACATATTATTATCAAGCTTAATTTTAAAACTTTAATAAGTAATTTATTGAATAATAAATAAATAAATAAGATTATCTTTAAATTTTATTCGTTTATATTTTGGCCTTTTAGAAAGTATTCAAACATGTTTGATTACTAAGCTGAATAAATTTAGAAGCGCATTAAATAAATCAGAGGCCCTCAGCGGTTAGTTTTTAATAGAATAAAATTAGTTCAATAATTTAAAAAAAAATTAAAAAAAATATGGAAAAAAATTACATACATGCCACTTAATTCTTATGGATTTACATGTATAACTTCTAGCATGTCATATTATTTATATATGTCAATTTTATCAATTCTTAATGATTTGATTGTTTCATTGTAGTTCAAAAAATCACATGAGCGCCCCGATTTATAAATATCAATGTTAGGGGTGCAATTATATACAAAACTCCCATAATATGGTTATTTACAAGCAATATCTTTCATCTAATTTTCAAAGTATCACTCGAATATCAAACTAAATTGTAAGAACTCATACTTTTCTTTTTCATCAAAGTTTGATCATCACTAGGGGTGTAAACGAGCCGAACACGAGCGAACATGGGCTCAGCTCGTGTTCCGCTCCTTAAAAAAATATCATTGTTCGTGTTTGACTCGTTTGCATTTCAAACACAAAAAATTAGTTCAGTTCGGCTTGTTTGCCTTGCGAGCCAGACATGAGCTGTTTGCGAACAAAAAACCATTTTGACAACCCTAGTCATGCATGCATTTGTTAGGGGGTGTAAAAGAGCCGAGCTTGAGCTAGTCCAGACGCGGTTGGTTAAAAAATATCATTGCATGCTCGGCTCGTTTATACATCAAACTCAAAAATTTTGCTTGTGCTTTGCTCGCTTGCTTATCGAGCCAAACACAAGCTATTCATGAACAATGAACTATTTTGACAATCTTAATCACACAGTCGTAGAATGTTAATGAATCATGTTATTTATGTTAAATTATTCATTTAAATAGAATTTATTATATTTTTATTCTACTTTTAATTAATAATTTTAATTGATTATAAATCATTCTAAAGTGAAGTGTATTAAATTATTTAAAATAATACTATATATATTTCTAATCAAAACTAGTCGAACACGAATGAACAGAATATTGTTTGTGTTTAGCTTGTTTATAAATCAAGCGTAAAGAAAAAAAATATTTGTGTTCGGCTCTTTTGCTTAGAGACAAATCAAAGACGAACTAATTAACGAACCGAACACACGAGCCCATAGCTCAAAACATGATCCTGATGTTTGATTAAAAAATATCGAAGCTCTTATCTCATATAAAAAATAAAGTTCAGATGTTAAATATGAATGGAGGTATATTCCCCAAATATTAAATGCTTTTTATGCGAGTTTTTAGTGCGTACTTGTTTTTTTATCCTTTAGTTTTAACCGAATTTAATCGCAAATAGGCTGATTTCCCCTTCAGGTGAAGCTCTGTCTACGGCCGCCGTCCATTTGCATTCGTGGTTGGGGCAAGCTCCGTCAGGTATATGGCNTCTTGTTGACAATGGTACAAACAATCTCTAAATATGTAACAATCTCCTCCCACTACACAAGTTGGTTAGGTCTAGGAACAAAATTCTCCTGTAACTATCTTGCTATCAACTCTCTTCTTCTCCCTTAAAGACAAATATAGCAAGGGGAACTCTCCTCTCCGGTGAACTTATAATACAATTTATAAATTTTTCTACCGTCATCAGCCACTTTTTAATTTTCATTGCTCCATCAACTCTAGAAAATAAAAGTGGTTAAACGTGGTTTCTTATCCTGAAAGAGTTTCAAAAATTTATTCAGTTGTGCTCCTCCACTGCTCTGGCTTGAGACTGAGAATTCTTAATTAATTGTGTCACGCCATTCATTATTTCAGAAAATACATTAGTATCAACTGTGATATTTTGGGGCATATCTCCTACATTATCATTCATGGCTTCTTCCTCCTGATTCTCCATAATTATGAAAAAAACAAAATAAAGCAAGTTAAACTCATTAAAACATTTGTTGTACTTTATTTATAGTTCTATCCAAATTATCGTAATAGCTCTTTTTGATGAATAAAACCTATTTCTCTTAGATATCACTTTTGTCATGATCCGACCAAAATGCTTGAAATTTCTAAGACGAACCATCGAACGTCGAAATTATAATTTTTTATTTTTATTTTCTATCACTAATAGCTTAGATTTCGCAAGTATTTGAGGGATAGGAAAACATTTAGTGGCCTTCTTTTAACTTGCAGGTATAAATATTATATGTATATATATAATAATATTTCTCTTTCATTCATCATAGCACATTATTTCTACTTATATTTATCTATCGATAAATAAATGCACATATATTATAATCTAAAGGCTAGATAATAGTATGACATGCACTNAGCATAAATGTGAAAAGTTAAAAAACAAAATATCATCACAAATAAGAAATATTACTTTATATATTGCTTGTTGAACTCATTATTTTAGAAATCTTTTTTCTTGTTGCAACACCTAACATCCTTTTATCTTTGTTATTCTTTATGAGCCACTATATCAACCTCCGTCCTTTTCTTCCACCACTTTCAAAAGTAGGCCATCTTGAAAATTTCTTTGAGTTGAATTCTTTCTTGAGTTAGCATTTAGTGTGGACTTTGAACAAAATTAAGGTAGTTTCTCATATAATGTCTCATTTTTCGGCATAAATTACATATCTTAGATCCAAATAAGCATTCTTTATTGTGTATGTTTCTCTTATTTTCTCCCCAATATATCCTCCAAACTAAGTTATTGGTGCTATTTCTTTCAAGCTCTTCCTCTTGTGCACTTTCCTACGCTTCTAAGTGTTGAAAATCAATTTCTATTTGTCTGGCCCTCTTCATTAGTATTGTATCGTCTTCAATCCTACATGATAGTAATGATCGTTTGATTGTATTATTCAATCCATAAAGGACTTGTGAATTTCTCTTCTACAGTTGAAATTAGTTGTCATGCATATCACGAGAGTATATAAACTCAACTTCATGCTGCATGTTCAAACGATTTTTCTGGATCAGGCTAATAAATTTATCCTGCATGTGGCTTCTTGTTGACAGTGGTACAAACAATCTCTAAATATTTAACAATCTCCTCCCACTACACAAGTTGGTTAGGTCGACGAACAAAATTCTCCTGTAACTATCTTGCTACCAACTCCCTTCTTCTCCCTTAAAGACAAATATAGCAAGGGGAACTCTCCTCTCTGGTGAACTTATCATACAATTTATAAATTTCTCTACCGTCATCAACCACTTTTGAATTTTCATTGCTCCATCAACTCTAGAAAATAAAAGTGGTTTCTTATCTGAAAGAGCTTCAAAAATTTATTCAGTTGTGCTCCTCCACTGCTGTGGCTTCAGACTTAGAATTCTTAATTAGTTGTGTCACACCATTCATTATTTTAGAAAACACATTAGTATCAACTGTGATATTTTGGGGCATATCTCCTACATTATCATTCATGGTTTCTTCCTCCTGATTCTCCATAATTATGAAAAAATAAAATAAAGCAAGTTAAACTCATTAAAACATTTGTTGTAATTTATTTATGGTTCTATCCAAATTATCGTAACAGCTCTTTTTGATGAATAAAACCCATTTCTCTTAGATATCACTTTTGTCACGATCCGACCCAAATGCTTGAAATTTCTAAGACTAACCATCGAATGTTGAAATTATAATTTTTTTATTTTTATTTTCCATGACTAATAGTTTAGATTTCACAAGTATTTGAGAGATAGGAAAACATTTAGGGGCCTTCTTTTAACATGCAGGTATAAATATTATATGTATATATATATAATATATTTCTTTCATTCATCATACCACATTATTTCTCCTTATATTTATCTATCGATAAATAAATGCACATATATTATGATCTAAAGCCTAGATAATAGCATGACATGCACATCCATTATATTCTAAGTTTATAATGCAGAATTGTTAGCATGCTCACTTCTTGCCTCATACTATGAAGATATCGCCGATAGTTTGAATTTCCGTCGTACATATCAGAAACCAGAAAAAAATAAAAAATAAGAATATAATCATAATTAATACACTCTAATATACAAACATAATTATTCGCATCAATCTAATTTGTTTATTTCGTTTTTTTAGAAATCTTATTTTCGTGTCACAAAAACCTAACATAAATTTGTATGATTAATACATATCTTTTTTATCTTTAAATTTTTAAAATATTTTTCGAATAATATTTATTTTATTGTTTTTTTTTTTAATTTCTTCTCTGTTGCACCCTTCCTTTGCCTTTTCTTCAAATCTTTTTGAAACAATTGCTTTTCAATCTTTATTGTTTTTTACATATTCATATAATTTAATATTAATATTTAATAAACACTAAATTTAAATTAAATAAATCAATTTTAACTTTATTTCGGGGTTGTTTGGGATCATTTTTTTATTTTCTATTTTTTGTTTTTTTAAAGAGCAAATATGAAAACGAACATAAAAAATAATGTTTGATTATTTTTTTTTTTTTAATTCTATTTTTTATTTTTTGGATGAGCACATCTGTTTTTAAAATACTAGAAACAGAAAAACATGTTTTTGTCCCTTTAAACACAAACAATCCTTCATGTAGTCCACCGCACGTGGAGGGTCTCCGGTCGCCAATCGCTGCCCACTGCCGGTCTTCACTCACTACCAGCTTGTTGTCGCCGCCAGCCCACTGTTGCCCATTGCTACCGCTACCTGATCACCGCCCGTCGCCGCCCTATGCTCAAATATAAGATAAATTATATAATTTATAATGTTTGTTCATAATCTACGTTCAACAAGTAATTAATTTTGATTATTCATAATCGAACAGTTTAGGTTGATTTATACTTTGGCTCGTCACTTCGATTTAATCAAAATTTTGTTTGATTTGATTTATCAAATATTGAATTTCAATTGCAATCCATGTGGCTAATTTGAAAACTGATTCATCCAAATCAACCAAATGGTCACTCCTAATAAATTGTGTCCCACAAATTGGTAAATAACCTTTAGTTTCATTCTAAACTAACTCTTAATATGCTCTATAATATTTTTCTTCAGATTTATANTTTTTTTAAACCTAGGGTATATTTTAGTCTCACTCCTCTGATAACCAACAACTATTGGTACTGAGTGCATTTCAACGTAAATAACTACATGAATCGTATTACTAATCTTGAATAGAAAGTAATAGCTGTCATCATGAAGCTTAATTGCAGATTAATCACATGAGCTCTAAGATATTTGAAGACTATGATGGTGTTGACAAACATATATGATTTTACCAACTTTCTCTCTCAAGCTCTATGAATATTTCTTAGTGAGTGCAAAGATATACCTANGAGAGAGAAAAGGGAAAAAGGAGAGGAAGACTTCCCTCGACAGGGGGAAATGGCGTGTTCCAGGCTCGTGGATGCATTTTATTCCATAAAACCTATCATTACAAGTGAGGGGAGCCCAAAAATCCCTCATAAACCATAAAACCCTCGTATTTGTAGAAAATAGGAAGGGGAAAAAATATAAAAATTACATATTTAGCTTTGCTTTAAAAAGAAGAGCAAAGGACATTTTATTCCCTTTATTTTAGACCGTCAGATTGTCTCGAGATCCGTGTAAATCAATTTTGAGTATAAATATTAATTTTCCCAATTTTCTTGTTTATTGATAGCAACAACTGCGATAATGAAAAAAAAATTATAAATCAAACAAATCTTGGAAACATAATTTGCTAATGATACTCCTTGTTAGGCGTTATTCGTGCTCAATTCTGGTATCTTTGTCGTCATCTGTTGGATGTGCTATTTAGTTTTTTCTTGTCGGGGGAGGTTGTTGGGTTCTAATGGTTGGTCAGAGGAGAAGTCGGACGTCAGAGGAAAAATTTCTCCGTCGGGGTGAAAAGTCCTCCACTTGGAGGAAAAACCCTTCGTTTCGGAGAAAAGTCATCCGCTTGGAGGAAAAGTTCTCCGTATGGGGGAAAAGTCTTTCACTTGATGAAAAGCTTGTTGTCAGAGAAAAATCAGAGTGGCGCTCTAGAGCCGTCCGCTTCAAAGTGGAATTCTAGAGCTCGACACTGTTCGCGTAGCTTGTCGCTGTCGGGTGTTAGATTGTTGTACATTTCTCGCGGAGCTTGTCGCTGCCGGGTGTTAGATTGTTGTACATTTCTCACGGAGCTTGTCGCTGCCGGGTGTTAGATTTATTTTTACACTCCTCGTAAAACTTGTTGTTGTCAGATGTTAGATTTTTTTTAAGCTTCTCGCGGATCTTGCCGTTGCTGGGCATTAGATTTTTTTACACCCCTCACGGTGTTTGTCGCTGTCGGGGGTTATTTTTTTTTACACCCCTCTTGGAGCTTGTTGCTGTCGGACGTTAGATTTTTTTCTACACTCTTCGTGGAGCGTGCACTGCTGGATGTTAGATTTTCTTACACTCCTCATTGAACTTGTTATTTTTGGGTGTTAGATTTTTCTTACACCCCTNCATTGAACTTGTTATTTTTGGGTGTTAGATGTTTCTTACACCCCCCACGGAGCTTGTCGCTGATGAGTTTTGATTTTTTTGCACCCCTTATGGAGCTTGTCGCTGTCGGGTGTTAGATTTACTTACACCCTTCGCAGAGCTTGTTGTTGTCTGGTCTTATATGTTTTTACACCCCCGCGGAGCTTGTCGCAGTCGGGTTTTAGATTTTTTTTCACTCATCGCGAAATTTGTTGTTGCCGGGTGTTAGATTTTTTTTTCACCCCTCACAGAATTTGTCATTGTCGGGTGTTAAATTTTTTTACATCCCTCGAGAGGCTTATCGCTGCCAGGTGTTAGTTTTGTTTACACTCCTTGCGGAGCTTGTCGCTATCGAGTGTTAATATAAATATTTGAGAATTGTATGATACGAATGTTAATCTCACTAAAATTGTAAAAGGTGTGGATGATGGAATTAAAAGATTGACAGAGAAAGACACACCAGAAGCAGCTTTGATTTATAATGATTTCTCAAAAATGAATCTTAGAGAAAATAAAAGGATCAGCATAAATCCTCCTAATACNGAGAGAGAAAAGGGAAAAAGGAGAGGAAGACTTCCCTCGACAGGGGGAAATGGCGTGTTCCAGGCTCGTGGACGCATTTTATTCCATAAAACCTATCATTACAAGTGAGGGGAGCCCAAAAATCTCTCATAAACCATAAAACCCTCGTATTTGTAGAAAATAGGAAGGGGAAAAAAATATAAAAATTACATATTTAGCTTTGCTTTAAAAAGAAGAGCAAAGGACATTTTAGTCCCTTTATTTTAGACTGTCAGATTGTCTCGAGATCCGTGTAAATCAATTTTGAGTATAAATATTAATTTTCCCAATTTTCTTGTTTATTGATAGCAACAACTGCGATAATGAAAAAAAAAATTATAAATCAAACAAATCTTGGAAACATAATTTGCTAATGATACTCCTTGTTAGGCGTTATTCGTGCTCAATTCTGGTATCTTTGTCGTCATCTGTTGGATGTGCTATTTAGTTTTTTCTTGTCGGGGGAGGTTGTTGGGTTCTAATGGTTGGTCAGAGGAGAAGTCGGACGTCGGAGGAAAAATTTCTCCGTCGGGGTGAAAAGTCCTCCACTTGGAGGAAAAACCTTTCGTTTCGGAGAAAAGTCATCCGCTTGGAGGAAAAGTTCTCCGTATGGGGGAAAAGTCTTTCACTTGATGAAAAGCTTGTTGTCAGAGAAAAATCAGAGTGGCTCTCTAGCGCCGTCCGCTTCAAAGTGGAATCTTAGAGCTCGACACTGTTCGCGGAGCTTGTCGCTGTCGGGTGTTAGATTGTTGTACATTTCTCGCGGAGCTTGTCTCTGCCGGGTGTTAGATTGTTGTACATTTCTCGCGGAGTTTGTCGCTGCCAGGTGTTAGATTTATTTTTACACTCCTCGTAAAACTTGTTGTTGTCAGATGTTAGATTTTTTTTAAGCTTCTCGCGGATCTTGCCGCTGCTGGGCATTAGATTTTTTTACACCCCTCACGGTGTTTGTCGCTGCCGGGGGTTATTTTTTTACACCCCTCGTGGAGCTTGTTGCTGTCGGGCGTTAGATATTTTTCTACACTCTTCGTGGAGCGTGCGCTGCTGGATGTTAGATTTTCTTACACTCCTCGTTGAACTTGTCATTTTTGGGTGTTAGATGTTTCTTACACCCCCCACGGAGCTTGTCGCTGATGAGTTTTGATTTTTTTGCACCCCTTATGGAGCTTGTCGCTGTCGGGTGTTAGATTTACTTACACCCTTCGCAGAGCTTGTTGTTGTCTGGTCTTATATGTTTTTACACCCCTCGCGGAGCTTGTCGCTGTCGGGTTTTAGATTTTTTTGCACTCATCGCGAAATTTGTTGTTGCCGGGTGTTAGATTTTTTTTCACCCCTCACAGAGTTTGTCGTTGTCGGGTGTTAAATTTTTTTACATCCCTCGAGAGACTTATCGCTGCAGGTGTTAGTTTTGTTTACACTCCTTGCGGAGCTTGTCGCTATCGAGTGTTAATATAAATAGTTGAGAATTGTATGATACGAATGTTAATCTCACTAAAATTGTAAAAGGTTTGGATGCTGGAATTAAGAGATTGACAGAGAAAGACACACCAGATGCAGCTTTGATTTATAATGATTTCTCAAAAATGAATCTTAGAGAAAATAAAAGGATCAACATAAATCCTTCTAGTATGCGTANGGGGGGGGGGGGGGGGAGTCCTCCACTTGGAGGAAAAACCCCTTTGTTTAGGAGAAAACTCATCCGCTTGGAGAAAAAGTTCTCTGTATGGGGGAAAAGTCTTTCACTTGATGAAAAGCTTGTTATCAGAGAAAAATCAGAGTGGGGCTCTAGAGCCGTCCGCTTCAAAGTGGAATCCTAGAGCTCGACACTCTTCGCGGAGCTTGTAGCTGTCAGGTGTTAGATTGTTTTACACTTCTCACGGAACTTGTCGCTGCCGGGTGTTAGATTTATTTTTACACTCCTCGTAAAACTTGTTGTTGTCAGATGTTAGATTTCTTTTAAGCTTCTATCGGAGCTTGTCGCTGCTGGGCATTAGATTTTTTTACATCCCTCACGGTGTTTGTTGCTCCCGGGGGTTTTTTTTTACACCCCTCGTGGAGCTTGTTGCTGCCAGGTCTTAGATTTTTTTCTACACTCCGTGGAGCTTGTCGTTGCCGGATGTTAGATTTTCTTACACTTCTCGTGGAACTTGTCATTTTTGGGTGTTAGATTTTTCTTACACCCCTCACGGAGCTTGTCACTGATGAGTTTTGATTTTTTTGCACCCCTTACAGAGCTTGTCGTTGTCGGGTGTTAGATTTACTTACACCCTTCGCAGAGCTTGCTGTTGTTGGTCTTATATGTTTTTACACCCCTCGCGGAGCTTGTCGCTGTCGGGTTTTAGATTTTTTTACACTCATCGCGAAATTTATTGTTGCCAGGTGTTAGATTTTTTTACACCCCTCACAGAGTTTGTCGTTGTCGGGTGTTAAATTTTTTTACATCCCTCGAGAGGCTTATAGCCGCCAGGTGTTAGTTTTGTTTACACTCCTTGCGGAGCTTGTCGCTATCGAGTGTTAGATATGAATACTTGATAGTTGTATGATACAAATGTTAATCTCACTCAAATTGTAAAAGTTGTGGATGCTGAAATTAAGAGATTGACAGAGAAAGGCACACCGGATGCAGCTTTGATTTATAATGATTTCTCAAAAATGAATCTTAGAGAAAATAAAAGGATCAACATAAATCCTCCTAATAAGCGTAAGGAAAAAGAGATGAGTATGTCCTCCCGCACATTGGTAAAAACAATTACAAAATCGATAAAATAAAAATTGAAATAAAGTTCCCCAACTAAGACTAAATGATGCACTCTATGCATGAATTTTTTGGGCCCGTCAAGTCTTAACTTTAAGGACCGTAGGGCGAATCTTTTGTGGGCTTATGCTTCTTCCAAATGACGGAGGATAAGCTTCTAGATATATAAAACAAAAATAGGTTTAAATTTATAATGCAAACAATGCTTATTGTATTTGTTTAAAACACTGGATATAAAAAGTTCTATCTGGGATCTCTTATAGTATATTCATTTATATATTCCACTATATAAAGATGCATATGTTTATATATTTGAAATAAGAAATAAGCAATAAGTTATGTGTATGTAAATCTTCTTTCTTTATTTTATTTTATTTTAATTTTGAGTTGGTCAGCTAGTGGATCTTCGGCTGGGGCAGAGATGTCTGGTCGTCCAAGCGTTCTGACTTGCAAATAGAGATTAGATAAAAACAAAAAGATTGGGTGATCTATAAGAATTGGTGATATTGTATGTATTTTTTTTTTCTATTTTGAGATGGTAGACTTCCTCCCTTGTTTTGGGCTGGAGCGGAGTGGCTGATTAGTGAAGCGTCTGACCTGATTTGAAATGAATGGAGATAGGATGTTGTTTGGAAACCGGTGGTCGGTGAGAGGCGACTGGAACAGTGTGTTGTCGAACGATAGATTGTCGGTTTAAGGGTGATTTGCTGGAGGCATTCATAAAAATGGAGTAGTATGTACAAAAACATATATATATGTAAGAATTGAGTGTGGTATATATATAAATCTTCTTTGTTTCTGAGGCGGTCGACCAACGGGTGGCCAACTGGAGTAGAGGTGCGCGTTCGGTAATGTGGTCAAAGAAGTGCAGTGGTCAATCGTAAAGCGTTGATTGATGAATTAGCCTGGATTTAACCTGGAAAATTTACCAGACACTCATGCTTCGACAACCTAAAGCCCCATATTTGTAAATCAAGTATGGGTGCTTCATGCCAGCAAAGATGTTTGAAGTTACCTTTCTCCATTGTTTCAGGTAAGAGTAAAACAACCGGTTAAAGATAGAAAACTAATCGGAGATAGGTTGCTGGCATTCAACGGAAGTCCACAGGAAATGGTTGCCGGTCGGAAGTAATGGTACCATCATCTTCGACGCCAACTTTGACACCTCTATCTCAGCCTTGAAAGCTGCCAAAGTACTTGACTTGCCCATCGTAATCAAAGAAGTGGGGTGGCCTATTGATGGAGACCTAAAGACCAATATTAATCATGCGGGAGACATAACCANATAGCAGAGTAACACCAGAATAACACAACAGTAACACCAACACTCACTTCATCTTGACCTTCAAAGTTCAGGTTGAATGATGGCATCTCAACGTTCATGGAGAAATCGACTTCCGGCATCTGAACGTCCATGGAGCTGTGAACCGGAGCTGTGAACGGAGCTGTGAACCGGAGCTGTGAACGGAGCTGTGAACGAAGGTGTCAAAAAAACAAGCGAAAATATTTCTTCACCCTTCGAATAGAACAACAACTGGCGCGAACTCATTTTATGGTGGCGGGATTTTTTTCAGAATTCGGGTTTTGGGTCAGGCCCGGGTCGTGAATACCCCTAAATTAAGTGGGACCGTAGTTTACAGGTGACGCATTTTTATTGGCTACGCACCTTCCTTACGGTGCGTAGTACCGAGGGAATAATTCTTCTCATCTTCGACACCAACTTTGACACCACTATCTCAGTTTTGAAAGTTGCCAAAGTACTTGACTTGCCCATCGTAATCGGAGAAGTGGGGTGGCCTACTGATGGAGACATAAAGACCAATATTAACTATGCGGGAGACATAACCGAGGGCTTCAGATGAGGTGAAGGAGAAAGAGGATGGGAGTTTCGGTGATCCCTCGGGAGGTTGATTAGGTGAGGTTGTCGGGCAGAGGTGTGGGAAGTCATGAGTGTGAAGTTAGGGAAGAGGGGGGTAGGGTGGGGGGAGCCCGAAATGTCTCTCATACACCATAAAACCCTTTTTATTTATAGAAGATGGAAAGGGAAAAAAAATATAAAAATTACTTATTTAGCATTTCTTTAAAGAAAAGAGCAAATGACATTCTAGTTACTTTATCTTGGACCGCCAGATTATCTCGAGATCCGTGCAAATCATTTTTGAGTATACAGACNAAAATTACTTATTTAGCATTTCTTTAAAGAAAAGAGCAAATGACATTCTAGTTACTTTATCTTGGACCGCCATATTATCTCGAGATCCGTGCAAATCATTTTTGAGTATACAGGCTTTCTTATTATTAAAGTGGTCCTAAACTATTGTTCTCAAAGAGTTTTTAAAGAGCTCCTTATATCACTTACTCCTTTAATTCGTGCCAGGTTAGTTTATGGACAACTAATGAACCCTCTGAATGGTCAATCCCTTGATTAGTTTCTAAAAAACTACCTTGATTATTGTTTAGTTTATATCTTAACTGCCCTGCTACATAAAAGCCTTCAGCGCCAATTAAAGGATACTTGATAGAATAGATGGAACAAGAAAATTTGAACTGAATGTTAGCTTATGAATAAAGAAGCAAAAGTTGATTGAACATCTATGAATAAAGAACAATTTTGATGCCGGTCGTTAGATAACAAGGTGTTCTAAGTTTAGAGTTTCTTTCCCTGTAAGGTGTTTAAGCTACCACATCAACTTCAGGCCATGAGTCATTCCAAGGATGCTTTTTATTTATGTTTCCGTCCCTTAGAAAGAGCTACTAAAATTGTCAGGTCAACGGTATTCTCAAAATATAATCCAAAACTCCATTTTTCTAATCCTAGTACGGATTGAGTTATTTGAGATCAAACAGTTTTAGTTGTGAATATAGTTTGGCAACTAAGCAATTTTTTGGATTAAAACAAGCGAGATATTCGTAGTAGATATGCTGGTTTACATCACTCTTGTTTATGTAATTCTACGTAAGTTGAACTGTTGGCACCCATTATTACTCCATGTTGATTGAAGTATTTTTAGCCCATCTGTAGGTGTCAAACTCACAAATTTGGAAATTTAGTGCATTCAATAAATGAATGCGCCTATAGAGAATGGAGGATTAAAATTGTAGCTCTAAATTCAAAATGGAAATTGGATGTACATTTTCCTTAATTTCTTGAAGTGAATACATATCTCACAACATAGGCCTAAGCACTTCTAAGGTCAAAGTTACTTGATTTGTTTGGATGCATAAACTTTGTTACATTTTGTTGATGATGGAATAAATCACATGAAAGAGAAATGTTCTGTTTATACAGCTTTCAGCTTGTGTTGTTTAAAATAGCTAATCTTGCATTTTTAGTTATCTTTAATGTATTGAAACCAAGNCACCTATGTTTACATGCAGTAACACCACAGTAATACACGAATAACACAAGGGTAATACAAATAAACCTGAAGTCTAATACCATAGTAACGAAAAAAAACTATAATAATACCAAACCTCGCTGTAGAGTAGCTTCCAATAATACTACATGAACACCTATGTTTACATGGAGTAACACCACAGTAACACCAGAATAACACAAGAGTAACACAAACAAAAGCAGAATTCCTAAACCATACTAACGAAAAGAAAAAAACCA
>JXCR01054962.1:8930-72295 GCA_002079205.1 Phalaenopsis hybrid cultivar | reverse complement strand
ACTCTACTTTGGAATAACTGAGCGAAGCAGAAAAATCTGCCTGTCCTGTTTATCAATCGTCAGTGCAGAGTTTGGAACAAAGGACTGAATGTTTTCAGTTTGCTTTTCATGTAGCAATTATAGATGAATTTATTATCAATGTCCTTATCCATTTTTATTAGGCTGGCTTATGAATACTTTCTTCTTTCATAATGAAGGCTGTATGAAATGTTACTCCTATTTTGAGCAGTTTAATTTTTGCATTTTTCCTGTCCATGTTATTTCTTTCCTAGCATTTTTATCCTTATTACTTTTTAATCAGTAGTCTTATTCAGCTTTTGCTTGATGAAGAACCTATAAATCTCCACATGTTTGGTTCTATCATGTTGCACTGAGTTCTTGGTGATGTTGATTGTTGATTTGTTGTCGCACCGCAACTTCATTTGAGCTCCGTAGTCCACCTTGAGCTCTACCAACAAGTCTCTCATCTACATCATCTCAGCAACTCCTAAAGCCATGATTCTATACTCTGCCTCTAATGTTGACCTCGCTACTATTGACCGTTTCTTGCTCTACCAAGAGACCAAGTTACCACCTACGAACATGTAGTATCCAGATGTGGACCTCCTGTCATCCATATAACTCGCCCAATCAGAGTCACAATAATCCTCAATGCTTATATGTTTATTCTTCCTGAAGATCAATCCCTTCCCAGGTGCACTTTTCAGGTACCTCAGAATCTGATACAATGCATCTATGTGACCCTTCATCGGATCATGCATCTAGTGAATCACCACACTTACTGCAAATGATATGTTGGGACGAGTGTGACTCATATAGATGAGATGACCTACCTACCTCTGCCACCTCTCGCGATCAACAGACTCTTTTGCCTCTGCGTTCAACTTTCTCTTCTGATCAATTGGTGAAACTGCAGGCTTGCATCCTAACATTTCTGTCTCTGTGAACAAGTCTAGCACATACTTTCTCTGAGATAGAACAATCCCCTCTGCTCCACAAGCCACCTTAATCCCGAGGAAGTATTTAAGTTGTCCCAAATCCTTAACGTCAAACTCTTTGCCCAAACTTGTCTTCAGCTGAGCAATCTCTTTCTCATCATCCCCAGTGACAATCATATCATAAACATACGGAACAAGAATAGTAATGTGACCACCATGTCGTCGAAATAACACCGTGTGGTCGGCATTGATCTGCTGATAGCCCACGTTTACCATTATTTTCTTGAACGTATCAAACCAAGCTCAAGGAGATTGTTTTAACAGTATATTGACTCTCAATCTACATACCTTGCCTACTATTTGGTTTGTGTCGAAGCCTGGGGGTATCTCTATGTATAACTTCTTTGGCAGATCCCTATGAAGAAATACATTTTTCATATCCAGTAGATGTAACCACCATTCACAACTAGAGAGACGGGTGTCCTGACTGTGCTCATCTTTGTCACTGGTACAAATGTCTCATCATAGTCCATGTCATACGTCTGATTATACCCTTTTGCCACCAACCATGCTTTGTAGCGATCAATCTTTTCTTCTGAGATCAGCTTCACTATTAAGAGCCATTTACATTCGACTGCATTTTTCACCGTTGGTAGCAACACAAGCTCACTTGTCCTGCTCTTATCGAGAGCACTAAGTTCCTCCAGCATTGCAACCTTTCACTTTGGATCCTCCTTAGCTATCTGCCAAGACTTGGGTATAGAGACAATGTCCAAAGACGCAATGAATGCTCCATTTAAATGTGATATGTTAAAGTATAAGACAAGTTGGGCAATGTCATGTGCGAAACCAAAACGATTGAGAGAATAACCATCATGAGGATGTCCAGTATTACTGCGAGAGGTCCTCCTTAAAGTCATGGGAGTGGGAGGAGAAGAGAGAGAGGAATCACATCACCTGTATAATCGAATTTCGAGGTGAATGGTGTAGGTGTTTTAGGAGTCGGGATAGACCGGGACCAGGGATTTGTTCGAACAACAGGCACTGTTCTTTCGTTCTGTTTTTTTCTTCTTGTATACACTCTCAGCTCCCCTTGAGCTTAAGTCTCACAGTCTTCTGGCTTATTTTCTTTACTTTTTGGCTCTTCCTCAGTCGATCCTTCCCACACAATGGGACAAGACATTGTTCTCACCTATATCAATCTCTCACCATCACTACTCTCCCCTTCTCGCCTCATATCTTCAACATCTGACGAGTCACTAAAGGGTGAGATCACCTTCAAGGTATAGTATGATTCAAGTTCTCTAAAGGTCATATCCATACTCATAAATTGTCTTTGCTCTATTGAGCTCCAACAAACATATCCCTTCAGAGTGGTAGAATAACTCACGAAAATATACTTCACAGCTCTTGGATCTAGCTTTCCTATTGATAGTCTATTGTCTTTCACAAAACTTACACAATCAAATACCTTCAATGAGAGGATCCTGCTATTATCTACTTTCAACAATTCACAAAGAAATTGTCACTCTAACACCTATGAGGGCATTCTGTTGATCAATTGAGCGGCTGTCAAAATAGGTTGGGCCTACAAGTGCTTTGAGACATTCATCGAGATCATCATACTTTTGGTTACCATTAGGAGATGTTTATTCATTCTCTTTGCTACTCCATTTTGTGCCGATGTGTATAGATAAGTGGTTTGATATTGTATCTTGGACTGATAAATACTCCTCAAACGTCTTGTTGATATACTCCGTCTCATTATCAGACCTCAATACCTTCACTACTGCTCTGTATTGAGTNGCGTTTAAATTTCTGGGAACTTTTCCTGTCTATTTCTTGAAGTCATCTTTATTGCTTAAGATGTTGATCTTGAACCTATCATTGATAACTTGATAATATTCATACCACTCTACTTTGGAATAACTGAGCGAAGCAGAAAAATCTGCCTGTCCTGTTTATCAATCGTCAGTGCAGAGTTTGGAACAAAGGACTGAATGTTTTCAGTTTGCTTTTCATGTAGCAATTATAGATGAATTTATTATCAATGTCCTTATCCATTTTTATTAGGCTGGCTTATGAATACTTTCTTCTTTCATAATGAAGGCTGTATGAAATGTTACTCCTATTTTGAGCAGTTTAATTTTTGCATTTTTCCTGTCCATGTTATTTCTTTCCTAGCATTTTTATCCTTATTACTTTTTAATCAGTAGTCTTATTCAGCTTTTGCTTGATGAAGAACCTATCAATCTCCACATGTTTGGTTCTATCATGTTGCACTGAGTTCTTGGTGATGTTGATTGTTGATTTGTTGTCGCACAACAACTTCATTTGAGCTCCTTAGTCCATCTTGAGCTCTACCAACAAATCTCTCATCTACATCATCTCAGCAACTCCTAAAGCCATGTTTCTATACTTTGCCTCTAATGTTGACCTCGCTACTATTGACTGTTTCTTGCTCTACCAGAGACCAAGTTGGTACCACCTACAAACATGTAGCATCCAGATGTGGACCTCCTGTCATCCATACAACTCGCCCAATCAGAGTCACAATAATCCTCAATGCTTATATGTCTATTCTTCCTGAAGATCAATCCCTTCTCCTGGTGCACTTTTCAGGTACCTCAGAACCTGATACATTGCATCTATGTGACCCTTCCTCGGATCATGCATGTAGTGAATCACCACACTTACTGCAAATGATATGTTGGGACGAATGTGACTCATATAGATGAGATGACCTACCAACCTCTGCCACCTCTCGCGATCAACAGACTCTTTTGTCTCAGCGTTCAACTTTCTCTTCTGATTAATTGGTGAAACTGCAGGCTTGCATCCTAACATGTCTGTTTCTGTGAGCAAGTCTAACACATAATTCTTATGAGATAGAACAATCCCCTCTGCTCCACAAGCCACCTTAATCCCGGGGAAGCATCTAAGTTTTCCCAGATCCTTAACGTCAAACTCTTTGCCCAAACTTGTCTTCAGCTGAGCAATTTCTTTCTCATCATCCCCAGTGACAATCATATCATCAACATACGCAACAAGAATAGTAATGCGACCATCATGTCGTTGAAATAACACCGTGTGGTCGGCATTGATCTGCTGATAGCCCATGTTTACCATTATTTTCTTGAACCTATCAAACCAAGCTCAAGGAGATTGTTTTAAACTGTACATTGACTCTTAATCTACATACCTTGCCTACTGTTTGGTTCATGTCGAATCCTGTGGGTATCTCTATGTATAGCTTCTCTGGCAGATCCTTATGAAGAAATACATTTTTCATATTCAGTAGATGTAACCACCATCCACCATTCACAGCTAGAGAGACGGGTGTCCTGATTGTGCTCATCTTTGTCACTGGTGCAAATGTCTCATTATAGTCCATGTCATACGTCTGACTATACCCTTTTACCACCTACCATGCTTTGTAGCGATCGATCTTTTCTTTTGAGATTAGCTTCACTATTAAGACCCATTTACATTCGACTGCATTTTTCACCGTTGGTAGCAACACGAGCTCACATGTCTTGCTCTTATCGAGAGCACTAAGTTCCTCCAACATTGCAACCTTTCACTTTGGATCCTCCTTAGCTACCTGCCAATACTTGGGTATAGAGACAGTGTCCAAAGATGCAATGAATGCTCCATTGAAATGTGATATGTTAAAGTATGAGACAAGCTGGGCAATGTCATGTGCGAAGCGAAAACGATTAGGAGAATAACCATCATGAGGATGTCCTGTATTACTGCGAGAGGTGCTCCTTAAAGTTATGGGAGTGGGAGGAGAAGAGAGAGAGGAATCACATCACCTGTATAATCAAATTTCGAGGTGAATGGTGTAGGTGTCTTAGGAGTCAGGATAGACCGGGACCAGGGATTTGTTCGAACAACAAACACTGTTCTTTCATTCTGTTTTTTTCTTCTTGTATACACTCGCAGCTCCCCTTGAGCTTAAGTCTCACAGTCTTCCGGCTTATTTTCCTTACTTTTTGGCTCTTCCTCAGTCGATCCTTCCCACACAATGGGACAAGACATTGTTCTCACCTATATCAATCTCTCACCATCACTACTCTCCCCTTCTCGCCTCATATCTTCAACATCTGACGAGTCACTAAAGGGTGAAATCATCTTCAAGGTGTAGTATGGTTCAAGTTCTTTAAAGGTCATATCCATACTCATAAACTGTTTTTGCTCTATTGAGCTCCAACGAACATATCCCTTCAGAGTGGTAGAATAACCCACGAAAATATACTTCACAACTTTTGGATCCAGCTTTCCTATTGATGGTTTATTGTTCTTCACAAAACTTACACAATCAAATACCTTCAATGAGAGGATCCCACTGTTATCTACTTTCAACAATTCACAAAGAAATCGTCACTCTAAAACCCTTGAGGGCATTCTGTTGATCAATTGAGCGGCTGTCAAAATATGTTGGGCCTACAAGTGCTTTGAGACATTCATCGAGATCATCATACGTTTGGTTACCAGTAGGAGATGTCTATTAATTCTCTTTGTTACTCCATTTTGTGCCGATGTGTATAGATAAGTGGTTTGATATTGTATCTCTTGGAATGATAAATACTCCCCAAACGTCTTGTTGATATACTCCGTCTCATTGTCAGACTTCAATACCTTCACCACTGCTCTGTATTGAGTCTGAATCCTCTTGTGAAAGTTTTTAAAGCATGCAAGCACTTTATTTTGATTTATCACCAGATATAACCAAGTAACACGAGAAAAAAATCAAAGAAAGCCACAAATATATGTAACCATTCATTGAAGTTATAGAACAAATTCTCCATACATTTGAGTGCATCAAATGAAAACACAAAAATTCATATTATCAAAACTAATATTAGAGTTCCTGGTGTGCTTATTAAACTCACAAGCATCACACTCAAATTTTTATTTATTTTTATTTTCATATAAAGACGGATACAAATGACTCAATATAATGAATGAAGAGTGTCCCAAGTACTTGTGATGTAGCAACAACACTTCCTCTGCACTTCTCCCAAATCCTCCTACCTAAGCACTCTCCAGCATAGATGTCAAGGCTGAGTCTATCCATTATCTATCTAAGTACCAAAGTTCATTATGCCACAGGCCAGTCTTTAGCCTCCGACCAGTCCCCTTCTCTTGAAAGATCACCTTAGGAATATCAAATAAAACAATGCATTTTAATTGGAGTATAATGACACTAATGTATAAAAGGTTCATTAAAAAGGAAATATCATGTAAAATATTGGACATAGTCATAGAATTATTATACCTCATTGTACTCTTACCAACCACAGACTGTGTTGTGCCATTAATGGTCTGAATGTCTCTCTGGAACTGTTAGGTGAGTATATGAAGAGAACTAACTAGCTGCACTTGTCATATGTCGAGATGTACCAAAATCTACTTTCCATTATGGTGATCTTGTGATGGATATAGAGAGAAGAGCATGCCTTTAGCTGAGTAAGCATAAGTAGCAGCGTTTCTCTTGGATGAAGATAAGGTGGATGCATTCTCAATCACATCACCTGTTGTGCTCTGCTTCTTCTTCAACATCTCTAGGAGCTCGTGATCCTCATCGGTAAAGACCACTCCTGTCTCTCCCTTGTTCTCCGCTACCATCAGATTCATCTAGTGTCCCACTTTTATATCTTTTTGGCCGTCATGATTATGACCATAACCTCTAGACTGTTCACGTCCACCCGTATTTCTTTCATTGGGTGGCTTTGGACAAGCCTTGCTCAAGTGTCCCACTTCTCCACAGTTGCAATACTTGCAAGTCTCCCGATAGGCACCTGTGACACTTGAGCTCGAGGCAGCCAAAGCTGACCGTGTACTTAGAAGTCCACTTAGCTCAGAGTGTAGCCTCATGTGACTCTCCTCCTATATCATCGTGGCAATGACCTCATCGAGTCCATTAGGTGGCAACCCCCTCGAAAACATCCACCAAACTTCCCCATTCATCATGGCTATTCGCCCACAGAACTTGACTACTTGTCCAAAATACTTGCAAAGCCCATTAGGTGGTCCACCTAGAAGAATTTGCCCAAAATACTTGATTTTAGCTTAAAATTTGGCTGAAGTTCTTGCCAAATGGACAACTATCACTTAGACTCTTCTATACAACTAACTACATCGACCTCAATCATATACTTGTGATTTTATAACGTAACCCTTATTGTACCACTGCCTTGTGCCCTTGTTTATCAGAAAGAGATTAAAGGTGGGGGTGCTGGCACATCATCACTCTATTATTACGAGTGTTATGATCAGTCACCTCTGATTACTCATGAACAATATTCTGATTTACACAAGGATGATTCGTTTTGCCTTGGGTAGCTTTAAGAAAATAGGTAAACGGTGCAATCTTGAAGTCAAAATATTTAGCAAGAAACGAAGGACAACATAAGCAGAATGCATGCAGCACTATGTAGATTATGTTTGTACCAAAACAGATTCTCAGTCACAAGTTTGGATAACAAACCTCACAAGTTTGGATAACAAACCTCACAAGTTTGGATAACAAACCTGTCTTCAGACGATGATAATGATAAGCTTCAAGTTGACCAATCGACTAATATTATTATGTCTATGCCTAAGTCTTGAAGTACTGAAATTTATTTAGCATGATTATTTATTTAATTTGTTTATATGATGTTTTTTTTTATTTTAGAGTATATTGTTAAAGGTTATAATAGGCATGAATAAATGATGTAATTGAGGGAAGATTTAATGCAATGGGGAAGGAATAAATTCTCTTTTTAATTTTTTCTTAGATTGTCCAATGAAAGGTCCGTTTGGGGCAGCTTGTGCATTTTCGGGCCGGCCGCAGGGGTCGACCCACGGCCTGCGTTTAGTGTAAAAACCCAAACGTAGTTTCGAATAAGCTGGCGAAACGCGCGAGCCAAACGGTACGACGACGTTTTGAAAACACCGCTCGCACTTATAAGCTGCCCCAAACGGACTCGAAGTCTAACATTAATAATAATAATATGTTTTATTTTTACCATCGCATTAGTAAAAATGAAGTTGAGGAGGCTTTAAAGAAAACTAAGGGTGAAAAATCAGTAGGACTTGATGATATCCCAATTAAAATGTGGAAATTTTTAGGAGATTTAGGAGTTTTTTGACTTACTGAACTCTTTAATATTATTTTAAAAGCTAAAAAGATTTCTGAGTGGAGGAAGAGTATTTTGGTCCTTATTTTAAAGAGTAAAGGGGATGTACAAGAGTGTGCAAATTATAGCTGAATTAAGTTGATGTGTCATACTTTAAAATTATGGGAGAGTGTAATTGAACATAGGTTAAAAGCGATACAAAGATTTCTCATAATTAGTCTGCATTTTTGGCAAGCAGGTCTACTATGGATGCTATAAATTTATTGAGACGTTTGATGGAGAAGTACAGAGAGATTAGAGAGGATCTACATATGATTTTTATTGATTTAGAAGAAGCTTACAATAAGGTTTCAAGATAAGTTCTTTGGAGACTTCTGGAGAAGAAAGCTTTTGATATGATTTATATTCATTAAAGATATGTATATTAGAGCTGTTAGTTGTTTTCAAACATTATGAGGATTTACCAAGTATTTTACTATTTTAGTTGGATTACATCAGGTTTGGCTTTAAGCCCATATTTTTTTTGCTTTAGTTATGGATGTTTTTACTGGGCATTCACAAAAAGATGTACCTTGGTGTATGCTTTTTGCTGATAATATCCTTCTTGTGGATAATACTAGAGAAAGTGTTTAGGAAAAACTTAAATTATGAAGGTCTACATTGGAGTCAAAAGGCCTTCGTTTGAGTAGATATAAAACTGAATATATGGAATGTAATTTTAGTAGTAATAGCTCTAGTAACATAATTGTTATTATGAATGATCAAATCATTAAAATGTGTGATCGTTTTAGATAATCTCGGGTCTATAGTTCAAAGCAATAGTGACATAGATGAGATGTTATTAGTAGAATTCAAGTTGGTTGGTTGAAGTAGAGGAATTCATTGTGCCTATTGTGTGAGAAAAGTACGACTCAGACTCAAAGGAAAATTTTAGATGGTGATGAGCCTGCTACGCTCTATGGCATAGAATGTTGACCTTTAAAGGAGAAGCATAAAACAAAGTAAGTGTTGCTGAGATGGGAATGCTTTGGTGGACATTAAACGCTTGTGTTGCTTGTGTTACCATAGAAATCCAAACTACATCTCGTGTTGCTTTTTACACCAACCACAATGCATAAGTGGCCTTCATCTCCTCTTATTTTGTAATTTGTATTTAACGATATCACCATCGTGACTTGTTCCATTGATTCTATATTGCCAGCCAATTACTCATTTTTAGTTCCTTTCATTGCCATCAAACTTATGCCTCAACATGAGTTGTATGATTCTGGCTTTCTCTCGGTGTCATCTCTGGAGTATTCAATGTTTGATATTATATAGATGTGATAGACAAGGAAAACTCGGTCCTATATATATTGGTAATTTTGAAGTGATAGACATAGTGAAAACATTTACCCAAAAATTGCTATTACTATATCGCATGTCTGATATTCATAATTTATTTTTTGTTAATTCTTTGAGAAACTAAGTAATAGATGCAAGGAATCCTGGACATTGAAGTAGAAGTCAACTTAATTGTGAAACCCCTTAATTAGAACGAAGTGGAACTCTTAAACATTGAGATATCTTTTGGTTTAAAGTTAGAATTTTATCTGAAATTTCAAGTTAAGCGTGTTTGTCGGTCGTTTTTTTTTTAAAGAGATTTTTGTAAATATGAAAATAGTTTTAATATAAATATGATTTTTTAGAGTAACATTTTAATTTAAAAATAGATGAAACCAAACGAGTCTCACATATTAAATAGTTTGGACGACTGAGAGCGATATCACAAGTAATACACTATCACAAAGGATAAGCATACCACTTAACAATAGACTCAACTATCTAAACTAAAGGGTTTGTGACATCTGTTTGGTCTGCAAAATCTTTTATGTATGGTCGGAAAGTTCTCCTACCTAATATAAGAATTAGATAAGGTTTATTTTTCCTTGGTTCCAAGTTCCCTATAGAGACAAATCTTTATAATTAATTACATCTTAAATGACCAGGGTCACTTAAGAAAACTTTCGATTAAGAACAGTGGTTTCGACTTCTAGATTTCAAAGCTTAGGTTTTCAAGGATGAACACGAGAAAATCAAATGGGAGTGACTCAAACAGGAACAATTATTTAAAGGAATCCAAAGGAATGAAGAGTGGGGGATACCACAGATTCAGGGAGAACCCCGGTGATTTCCCAACTATCATATTGTTTGGTTTTATATTTTTGAAATAATGTTACTCAATGTTTAATCCTGCATTTTTTTTAGAATTTGGGACTTACATTCGCACGATATTTAATCGTGCAAATAGCCTAGAAAGATAGAAGGGTTTACACCGTACCGGACGGTAACCTTAGAATCCTAAAACTGTTAGGACTTGCAAAAAGTTGTGCAAAAACTTAAAGATAGGGTGAGGATTTATGTTGCGCTAAGCAATCCACCTCGAAGTCCTATGACTTGTTATTTAAGCTAAGAAAAATGTTTAGTTGACATGAACTGATTTTGATGTTGCAGATTCACCTCGAAGTTGCTCCTCTGTGTGCCCTCGTCGTGCTGCCCACGGTGTTCGCTCCGAGCTCCTCATCGTAGTACCTTCGGATTCGATTTTACTTTTAAAGGGTAATGCAGTTGTTTAATCGATGCTCTGTTGCCGGGTATCTCCTATAAAACCAACTACTGGCCTCCTATTCTAAGGTACAGTGTGTAAAAATAGCAGTAGCATGTGGAAGTATAATAACCGAATTTTAAGAAATAAACTAGCATGAATTGCATCAACAAAAGAAATACCACTTAGAAAACTCAAGAAAGATTGACAAATGACCCATGACGAAAGAGAACTTGAGAAAAATCGGCAAATGACTCACGACGGAAATCTCAAAGTAATAACAATAAACGGTAACTCAAGGAAAGTCATTAAAAAAACACAGGAAGATCCCAGAAAAAAACCATAAGCGCTTTATAAAAAAATTCCATTAAAATCTCACGAAAAATCCAAAGAAAGAAAATCGCAAGCACTCGGGTCGGGGCTAGGCTCAGATATTATATATTTGTACTAGAGGGACGTCGAAGGCTACTATCGGTCACTCGGATATATAGAGCTCGCCACTCAACTAGAAGGGTGTCATACTAAACCTAATTTAGGAGGGTACTCCTTAGCCCAGTACTGATAATTAACAAGTGGACAATCAAGTTACAATATATTTAAAATTTATATTTTAGCATGCATAGGAATTTCAGGCATACAAAAGGAAGTTGTATCAATTTTATAGTAAAAATATTTTTTATAAATATTGTATCTGCTCTTATCATGTTCTGTTCTTATCAGTTTTGAAAATTACGATTGTCCACGAGTCGATTACGCCGTCGGGCATAGGATCGCCAACAACCTAAGAAGTTACGGGTCCCCCGCTAGTATTGTGTCGGTGAATGATACCATTATATTACAGTTCATCAAGTCACAGGATTGGGTCCTGATATCGTAGGATGGAATATCATTCTGCTTTACCACCGATGTGTCTTTGTCATCATCGCCCTAAGCCCCAAAAACAAAACTGACCTACTTGTGACATTGCTTGATGATTTCATATATAGTAAAAGGCTATATATGGGTACTTATGTGTCAGACATAAACACCGAAAACCGAATCAAGACTCAAGGAAAAAAATAAAAATAAAGATGAGAGAGAGGAGGAATTGATCCACCCAAAAGATCCAAAGGCGAAGGGTGAATCATCCCTCAAATCTTATGACGAAAAGACTTGAAAATGAGGGCCCAAGATCCTTGAATCAACCAAAAAAAAATATCATTTTCTCAAATTTAATAAATGGATCAACCCAAGAAGGGTATCCCTTCCAAATCTTGTTTCAAACAGGTTGAAACGGGCCCGAATCAATGTGACGATTGTATACACGGCTCCGCCACCACTTACATATTCACACACCCAAGCTTGAACTCAAATGTGTCATTTATGTTATCCAAACCTTAATGTCAGACTTCCAAAAAGAAACTCTTTTGTGAATGACAATTTTATGAGCTTTCAAATCCTTTATGAATCTGATTCACATCAATTTTATGCTCCCCAAAACGAAGTTATAAAGGCCTCGAAGTTTCACATATCGAATAAAAGGGATGTAATTTTCAAACGGTCACTTTTTAAACTCCAAAACCTTGCATGTCACATCAAAATGCCACTGCTAATAGCCTCAAAATCGTAACTCAAAATGTCTTACAAAAATATACTTTAAAGGCTAAAAAATTGCAGCACAAAAACCTCTAAGAATCGTGATTAAACATTACCAAATAAAGCCTCCAACTGTGGCTCGAAGCCACAGCTAAACACGCCTTAAAGCTGTCCCAAACATCTAAAAGATCATCTTGTGGAAAAAGAGCATTTGAATTCTTTAAGTAACAAGAATTGAAGTATTTCACCTTGCAAGCATTAAAGCCATTCAATTCCATCTTAAATCGAAAGTTTCCAATGAGATATGAACCCAACAACACTTAGAGGAACACAAACAAATGCTCTCGGGTAGGAGCAGCAGAAGGAGCCACCAACCACACTTAATCATAAAAGAGCCACAGGAGAAGGCTCACTGCCAGGGGCAGCAAGGAGAGAGCCAAGCCCAAACCAACCATGGTACAAACCAAGGAACCACAACAAGCAGGCTCACGACCAGGGCAGCAAGGAGAAAGTCAAGCCCAAATTCAACACAAAAGAGCCACAGGAGAAGGCTTACGGCCAGGGACAACAACACAGAAAAAACCACCATCCACATTCAACATAAAAGAGCTACAGGAGAAGAATCACGGCCAGGGGCAGCAAGGAGAAAGTCAAACCCAAACCAACCACATTCAACATAAAAGAGCGACAGGAGAAGACTCATGACCAGGGGGAGTAAGGAGAAAGCCGAGCCCAAATTCAACACAAAGGATTCACGGGGGAAGGCTCACGGCCAGGGACAACTGAGGGGAATTCGAGCCCGGGCCATTCACAAAGAATTCATAGACAAGGAATCACAGCCAAAAGGGGGGGTCACGGCTAGGAACGACAAGAAAAAAGCCAAGCCCAAACCAACCACAACACAAACCCCAAGCCAAAAGCTCAAAACCTTAAAATAAAATCAAGCTTAGCTTCTCATACATTTCAAACCAAGAAAGCAGCAGCAAGGGCCAAAGCCAAACCACTAAAATCAGCCCCAAAAGCTTAAGAAAAAGATAATTTTTTTTTTTATTTAATGTATTATGAATAGAGAAGGCAGTAAAGAAACAACAAAACAAGCAAAGCTTTCAAAGCTCCCAAAATTAAATTAAAAAAAATCACCAGTATATAATTCGAACAGGGGCAGCCATGGGAAGTTAAAACCGAGACCTGCTAGTGGCCAAAACCAAGCAGCCATTCAACTAAACCGAGCCCACCAAAGGGGTCAAAATAGAGCCACCAAAAATCAGATTCTACAAAGCCTTAAAACCCAAAATTTGCACCCAGCATATACTTCGAACAGGGACAGGTAACAGGAAACAGAGAAACACAAGTGAGTCCCTAAAACCAACATCCCAAAGCATCGAAACGAATTCCAACATATATTTGAACAGGGGTAACAATAATAGAGAGCTTGAGAATCAAGTCCCAAATCAACATTTCATTTAACATGTATTTCAAATAGGTAAATAACATCATAGAGCAAAACTGAGACCTCCAAATAGGTTCCTAATAAATTTAAAAAAATAAATTTACATCCAACATGCATTTCGAGCAGAAAAAGGCAGCCGCATGGATTATGTTCTAGCTCATTAATCCTATAACCATTCTCATTCTTTATGTTAAGCTCAAATAAATCTTAAAGTAGTTTCCCAATTCTAGGTGCATTAGAAAGAACATTCATTCAGGAGCAATTTCAAGTGATGCAGATTAGAAGGAAAAGGGTTACCTTTTGATGAAGATTCAGAACAAACTCAAGAACAAGCCTAAAAAAATAAAATCAGCAACACCTCCCTTAAGAACCTCGATGGAAAAACACAAATCTTCTAAAAATAAGCCTCGAGAATACAACAACGAGATGCCTCAATTTCTCTTTTCCTCTCACAATTTTCAACAACCCACCATCGTGCCCTAGAGAGGGCTTTTATAAGCAAGGAAAGGGGACAAGGCCGCACCTACCACGGTGTCGTGGCCGAATGAAGTAACGGGAAAGGAATCGCCACCATAAAGGAGGAAAAGGTAAAGCCTCGAGAAGAAGAAGGGTTGGCCAGCTGAGCTCCCGCGATTGGAGAGTCTAGCGGTCGAGCTGCCACGCGAGGAAGTAGAAGAGTCGAAAGAGGGGGGAGATCGACGCGTGGATAAGTCATGGGATTTAGGGCACGAGAGGGGGGCGAGCCGAGCGAGCTGCAACCGGGATGGAATGAGGGTCACGCACGCGGGTAGGGATAAATAAGGTTTAGAATTATAAATATTATTATAATTAATAATATAAATATAAAAATATTTAATATTTCCAAAATAATATTTGACTCGTACTTTTTTATTCGTGCATCTCAACATAACAAAATGAATGTCATTCTTAGGTAATTCTGACATTCTGGACGCGTTGACGTGGTATGTTCCGTCGTCGAAGGTCGTTTTAAAAAATTCATCGATTTGCGTGCAATTTGCTCGTGTCTGGAAATTATAGCATTATAAGTATCTTTCCTAGCTAAAATTGATGTCCCGGATGTGTTGACGCGGTCCATTTCGTCATCGGAGATCATTCGGAGAAGTTCGCATTTTCAGTCATTCTTTAAGCTCAATTTTAGTCCGATCTTGTGCAACTTAGTGAATTTTGTGCAATTTTTGTGTGTATGTGTGATGATAAAGTCCTGAAGAGGTTTTCCTAAGGCTTGAGATCCTATTGAGAATTTCTGATTAAGTCTCCACATGATAGCCCTTAACCACTCGACCCTACGACGATAGTTTTGAGATCATCAATGTGAGACATTACAAAAGAAATAGGAAGTGGCTGGAATTTCTAAGAGGGATGAATTTCAATACTAGTCCTCTAAGATAGTCAATAGGAACCCCTAGAGCTAGATCCTAGGATCCAAAGAAAAAGAGTAATGAACTCAAAATGAGGTCAACGGTGCTCGTGTTGGAGCACTCCTCAGATGGGTGACTTTGTGGGAAGTTACACTAAGGGGACAAAATCGTGAGGCTACTAAGTCAAAGCGGACAATATCTCAAAGGGTAAGAGTTCGAGCTATTACAAATGGTATCATAGCATCAAATCGACTTGAAAATGAGAAATAAGTGTCATGCAGTACAAAGTGATATGCCATGGGAGCTAGCTCTTGAACCCTGAATGGGATAATGTGCGATATGGTGGGAGCCACCTCTAGAATCCCTATACGCCTGGTGGATGATTTTGGGGCTAGTAGTGTTGACGAGGATGATAGTTACTTAATAGGGGGAGATTGTGGAACTCCTTAAGTACAATAAAGCAATACTTTTAAACTTCAAGACATCTTTTTGTGTAG
This sequence comes from Phalaenopsis hybrid cultivar, assembly GCA_002079205.1. Lineage (NCBI taxonomy): Eukaryota > Viridiplantae > Streptophyta > Magnoliopsida > Asparagales > Orchidaceae > Phalaenopsis > Phalaenopsis hybrid cultivar. Next base: position 56,742 of record JXCR01054962.1, on the reverse strand, counting down.
TAGTTAGAATTTCATCTGAAACTTCAAAGTTAAGTGTGCACAGGCACTTTTTGTTTGTATAACTATATTGAAATTTTATCTTATATTTCTTATTCTTAAGGCGTGTNACTCACAACTACGAACTAAAAGACAAACTACAATCTAAGTGATTCACAGCTCGTGCAACTCCCGACTCTAGCATCCATAGCCTACAAACGTCATCACAACTCACCGCTATGACCTACGTAACAAACTACGACCTTAATGCTCCATAACTCCTGCAACTTCCAACTTCAGCCTTCGCGGAGCATGAACTCCATCATAGTTCACCTTTCGACCTATGTGATCAATTAAGACACACATGATGCACAACTCTGCAGCTCCGATTTCAACCTCCATGACCTACATACATCATTACAGCTCACCACTAGGAACTATATGACCAACTACAACATAAATGTCACACAACTCATGTAACTCTCTACTCTCGTCTGCACGGCCTATGCACATCAATGCAACTCATCACTACGACCCACGTGACCAACTGCTACATACGTGGCTCACAACTCAAGCAACTTTGTATTATAACCTTTGTGGCCAAGTGATGTTCCTAAAGCAACTATTCGCGGCCCCCCACATAGCCAATAAATACCATGACTTTCAACTAAAACCTATATGACAAGTTGTTGCTACAACCATTAACTACAACATTCACAACAGACTACTGCCTCCATAACGATAGACAACAACAATTGCGACACTATCATCAAGAACGACATTCATTACAAATAAAGTATAACTATTATCGATGAACCACTGTGATACATTTACAATGATCATCTTTATAATTCTATTTTTCTTAATTTAAGAGAAAAATGAACATGAGTACCGACCATTTATAATAGATTATTTAAACTAGATTAAACNAACGACATTCATTACAAATAAAGTATAACTATTATCGATGAACCACTGTGATACATTTACAATGATCATCTTCATAATTCTATTTTTCTTAATTTAAGAGAAAAATGAACATGAGTGCCGACCGTTTATAATAGATTATTTAAACTAGATTAAAACATATGATTTTTTATATTTTAAGATTTTTCATTTATAAAATCAAAATATCTCATTCTGCTTACTTCTCTTTAACTATCTGAGTATTGGTTGAATTTTCATACAACTCTAAAACAATAATTTATTACTCTATCGCCGTAAATTTTATAGCACACATCAATGCAAAGGTTATTAATANTTTTATATTTTAAGATTTTTCATTTATAAAATCAAAATATCTCATTCTGCTTACTTCTCTTTAACTATCTGAATATTGGTTGAATTTTCATACAACTCTAAAACAATGATTTATTACTCTATCATCGTAAATCTTCTAACACACATCAATGCAAAGGTTATTAATCTATTAACTTAAAATATACCTAAATAAAAATTAAGGAAATTAAAAATTATATTAAAAAAAGATGACAATCTCAAGAGCTTAATAATTTTACAGAAAATACATAATTTTTTTCTATTTTCTCTCGATACAATTATTCTATCACTTAAATAAAGTAAAGAAAAAAAAGCTAAAAATTTAAAATATATTTTTAAAAAATTTATTCAAGTGCACCCAATGCCAGTTATACTAGCATATAAAGAGCTTAGTATTGCACCGATAGAAAACCCACGCCCATCATTAATTTCTAATCAGAATCATTTTTTTAATTCTTTCTACATATCTAGTAAATTAGTTTATGTTCCGTGATCAACTCCAAATGTCAATAAATAATTCGACTCTCATAGAAGCAAAAAGTGTTGAGCCTATGAGCCCACTTATTTGCACAATAACANATAGAAAACCCACGCCCATCATTAATTTCTAATCAGAATCATTTTTTTAATTCTTTCTACATATCTAGTAAAGTAGTTTATATTCCGTGATCAACTCCAAATGTCAATAAATAATTCGACTCTCATAGAAACAAAAAGTGTTGAGCCTATGAGCCCACTTACTTGCACAATAACTAAACATTTACTTGAGGCCTGTACAAATAAGAAAAACTAGAAATATCTGAAATAATTCATAGGTATCAGACTATGCACCTTTGGACAGACTAGATCTCGTTTTTGGTTATTGTCCATGAGCATGAAAAAGTACTTCTCCCCAGTAATTACCTGTCAACACATTCGATGTATGGTGGGAAGCTTAAAATATAGATTGTGCAGTATCTTTAAGTTGTTGTGCCTTATAAGAATTGACTTTCATTTCATTCCATATCAATTCAATCATTTCATGTAAACTAGATGCCCTACAATTCCTCAAAATTTCAAATATTGTTCTTTCGGTAATATTAACATTGGTTTAGGTCACGGTATACTTGGTTAAATTTGATTAAGATGAGTTTCCTACTGATAAAATTTATGTTGAGATTAGTGTTATATGTTATTAATGAACCAATCCTATATCCATTAGTGTAAATATTTAATCATGTTATCTGGTTCAAGAAAACTGTACTTGCCGAAGATTATTGGTGTAAGACATCATGGAAAATATGAATTAAAGCGTTCCAATTTATGCAAACCTGAAATCCTCGGTAAAATATGTAACTTGATGCAGAAATCTACTGTAAGCTATCTTCTTCTGTCCTTGATATCAGGGTTCTTCAGGGAATACCTCTTCGAAGAACTGGATCAGGTTTCCTTTACTAGTATCGAATGCTAGCAGTTTGGTTATTGCATCCTGCAACAAAATTGAGGGAGTTATTGCTGGCCTTGATCAGATGATATCATGATTTAGACTGTGTTTGCATGCTGGAAATTTAAGAGAAAGGAGAGAGAGAAATTGTTGAAAGGTTTACATTAATTGTTGCAAATTCCAAATCAACTTAAAAATTGTGAAAATTTACATTCAAACCACCATATTCCTATGCATTTAGGTATCTAACGCATAGCAGTTCAGCTAAACGTGAAAAGTGTTTTTCACCTTTGTTTTTTTTTTAAGTTGAACTAATGGTATTTTTAATTTGATATGAATGTTTTGGGTGTTATAAATGTAAAAAATAAACTAGATATGTAAATTTATAGGAATTGAGTGGTATGTATGTGTACTCTCAAAAATGATCTGCACGGATCTCAAGACAAATTTGTGGCCTACTCCCGTCAAATTGGCTACTATCAGCCGATTTTTCCTCTGACAGAGGATTGTCCCTTTAATGGAGGACTCTTTCCCCTGACAAAGGATTTTTTTCCCCGACGGAGGATCTTTTCCCCCGACTGGCCACCGGAACCTAATGACTTCTCCCGACAGAAAAACTTCAAAATAACTTATTCGGTCGACGATGAGATATCAAGCACTACAGAACAACATAAAAGATTAAAATGTTATGTAATAGCAAGGGTAATATTACAGTTTACTTTTTGGTCCTCATATCATCTATAAATAGTTGGACCCTTTCAAGTAAAAAGACTTTTTGGGCTCCCTTCAATTGAAATAAATGGTTTTATGAAATAAAATGAGTTCATGAGCCCCCTGAACACCACAATTTCCCATAGGGGAAGTCTTCCTCTTCTCCTTCTCTCCCTCTCACCCTCTCGCAATTTCTTTTCTTCGGTCCAACGCTCATTGGACACGGGCACAGTCTACCATACATATTTGGTTTCAACATCCTTTTAGGTGTGGTGAGCGTGGATCATGTCATCAATAATAAGACAAACTAGTACTGAGTAGAAACCCTCTGCAGAGGCAATCCTAACAAAAATCGCAAGGGGAACTTGCACATCAACAAATTATCCTTTCTCCGGTGGATTTATGCAATTTTCCATCCTATCGTGCATCAAATTTCCCCGTACCGGCTATCTCCCAGCCGGCTTTTTTTACCGCGCAAAAGTCTACGGCACTGACTGTCCAACCGACTTGCCTACCTCCCACAACTGCTGAATCACCTCATTTAGACGCCATTTCCACTGGCCGACCAAAAATTTTCCATCACAAGCCAGAACTCTCCCTATACGATCAAATTCCGTTGACCAACCCCTAGCTTTTCCTGTCGTGAGCAGGACCCCTCCCTGCCGACCAATTTCAGCCGGCTGATTTCAGTGGGAATGACAAAGAGTTGCCTCCTAAGCTCAAGAAAATGAAGATACAAAACATTGGATGGAAAGCCCTGAACTACAAGCAAGCTACCAACAACTGTTGCGGCATTTCAAAACCCATTCCCCTTGAAACGGTAGAGGTCCTTTTGTGTCCAGACGTCGCATCTCTTCTTATTGCGGATTTAAGACCTGAAGCACNACTACAAGCAAGCTACCAACAACTGTTGCGGCATTTCAAAACCCATTCCCCTTGAAACGGTAGAGGTCCTTTCGTGTCCAGACGTCGCATCTCTTCTTATTGCGGATTTAAGACCTGAAGCATTGACAAATTTGAGAAGTGAAGGTTGCCCCAATCTGATTTCTCTCAGAAAGTGGCACTGAGAAGTTCTCAGTGAGCTTGCTATAAGTGATCCACTTCTTGCTAGCAGGAAGTGTCGCCTCCTTGAAAAGGCTGATAATTTATTTTAATGATGTGCTGGATTCTTTTACAATTGATACAGAACCGTGGTTCGGGCAAGTTAGCTTCCCACTTCGTTAGTTGAGCTTTATATCACTCAAAACCCTCGTCTCTCCCTTCCTCTTTGTTTCGCCTAGATGTAGAAACTCTTGATAGCCTACAGAGCCTGCCATCTTCTTTGTCGACCATCTCATCCCTCAAGTAACTAGATTTATATGGCATTTCAGTCCTCAAATCATTGTCAAAGCTCCTTCCCTCCTTGTATTCGATAGAAATCTCAGATTTTCATCCAGAGTTGATGGAAAATATAAAGGATTTTCAGGCTCTGATGTTTCAAATGCTATTGCCATTCCCCCTGGATTCTTAAACCAGCTTATGCCACATGTTTCTGAAAGAATATTATCTGACCTTGGAGTATAAGCATTGTTTTTCCTACTCTATTGAAGATGAGAGTATAAGCATTGTTTTTCCAACCAGATTCCAATTCGCGCCCACCAAGACCGGGGTGGCTGCCGAGGATAGACCTTCTTGGGATAAAGATTCTCTTCTTCTTCAGCTCAAGGACGCGATTGGTGACTAGGCAGAAGGCATGGAGTTCATCTATATAGGTTGCCTCAGCTGTGAAATCCCTCTCTCTGAGCAAGAAGAATGGTCACAGATCTTATTAGAGAAGTTCAACTGCGTACCAACCATCCTCCCACTTAATCTCTCATCTAAATACTACCATGGTTTCTGCAAGAAGCATCTCTGACCTCTTTTCCATTACATGCTCACCATATTTATAGAGCTCGTTGGTCGATTAAAAAGATCTCTGTGACAGGCTTATGAATCTGCAAATGAGTAAGAGGTCTAACAGAGTAAAGCTCGGATTTTTCGTCTCAATGACTGACTGATGCCCAACCTACTAACCGCTGCCGAGCCGTCCGACCTGCATCCAAGCACATTGCCGTCTGGCTGACTGAAATCGAGCCGCCCCATTGCAAAAGCAAGCCCTCTGTTGCAGTGCAATTCTCTCTATTGAGCGCAGGCCGCATCGACCGCTGACTAGACGACAGCCGACCGGCCAATCTGCAATCGGCCACCTCACCGTTCGACCGACTACCATCAAGCCGTCCGCTTCAGTCAATTACATTCGCAATCATCAAGGATAATAACCCATACAGAAGTTTACTGGTACCATGAATTCAACAATGAGGAAACTTAAATAGAGTAGAAAATTAATAAAAGATGAGGAAATGGATACTAGAGGAAATAAAAACGAAGCGTGCACAGGAACAGACCTCTTTCACTTTTTTTTTTTTTTTTTTTTTTTTTTTTTGGAGAAATGACAACAGAAAAGAACAATATCCAGATTCGAGCTACAATCACAAGCCTCCGAACGACCATCTACTTCTGACCGGCCATCAACCTCCATCCTCCTATCTCAAAATAGGGAAAATTTACATAACTACTGCTCAATCTCTCTCTCTCTCTCTCTCTATATATATATATATATATATATATATATGTTTATTCATATCACTCAATTCTAATAAATGTATATATTTACGCACATAATACTCAATTCTTTGGAGCTTGCATAAACGTATATATTTACGCACATAATACTCAATTCTTTGGAGCTTTCAGCAAGCCTCCTTTTTTCTGGCCGAACACCTGCCTCCAGCCAGTCACCCACCTTCAGCCGATTGTATGCCTTCGCCCGACAATCTAAAATCAAGTAAGATTTACACATCACTCAATCCTTTTATTTCTATATCCAACACCTAAAATTTAGTTTTATTTGTAGGTGGACCACTTCGTCGACCGGCCACCTCCACTCCAGCGAACCAATTAATGGCCGACTGCTTGAAGATAAAGATAAAATAAAATAAAATAAAAAGAAGATTTACATGCATACCACTCACCTCTTGTTTTGAATATATAAATACATATATTTATAAACGGTGAAATATATAAATGAATAAATACATGCCACTGATTAATGAAGATTTTATGGCCATAAGAATTCCAAATGAAACTTTTCTATATCTAGTGTTCTAAATGAATATTGCAACTATTCTTTGCATGCAAAAATTTAAAACTATTTTGCTTTACATATCTAAATATTATTTTAAATAATTTTGAAGAAAAATCAGCACATAAAGGGTCTGTCTTTCTGCCCTAAGGTACAAATTAATTTATGAATGCTGAATAATGAGTTAAAATCCCTGGTTTATTAACCATGCCTATTAGCACTCTCCGACCCCATATAAGCATTTTATCTCCTCCAAATCTTACTTTATGATACATGCACTTAATAGTGTTTTTATTTCTATGAGAAAGATCATAGTCAAAACTTGGCGAGATTAACGAGTCTATGCATGCCGGTGACCACTTGACGCTTGGAGAACTCAAAACCCAGGAAATAAAACCGACAACAATGCCAAGAACTTCTGATTAGTCAGAGGCATAAAAAACAACCGACAATGACGTCATACACATCCGATCTGTAATAAGAGCCATGAGATGATTCATCACCCGATAACGACAAGCTCCGCGAAAGGTGTACGATAATTTTCAACGACCCAGAGATGTCTCGCCACCCGAAATCGACAAGCTTGCTAGGGGTGTACGGCGATCATCTATGACACAAAGATGATTCACTATCCGACAACAATAAGCTCTGCAAGGGGTGTACGACGATCATCTTAAACTCTAGAGATGATTCACCATTGGTAGCGACAAACTCCGCGAGGGGTGTACGACAATCATCTACAACCCAGAGATGACTCGCCACCCAACAGTGACAAACTCCGCGATGGGTGGAACTTGAGTTGAATAAATATCATATCCCAAAAATCTAAGAACTTAACTAAAAATCTTCTCAAAAAATCTAAAAAACTAAGTAAAGCTAGGGGCTAAGGAAAGATCTTTCCTATACTTGCGATTTCTCCATTTTTTTTGCATCTTCGCCTTCTATGAGAGAAAAACTTGGGGGCTTCATATATACTGCAAGTGTCACCGTACTCGTTTGGCTAAAGAAACCACTATTGGATCGCATTTGTAGTCTACTCCCACCAAATTGGCTACTCTCGGTTGACTTTTCCTCTATCAACCACCATTGGTATTGATATCAAAACTGAGCGCAAAAAGAACATAGCACAGAGTATCATTAGCCAATTATGCTTTCAAGATTTGTTTTGATTTATAAATTTCATTGTCCTTATCGCAGTTGTCGTTATCAAGAAGCAAGAAAATTAAGAAACTTAATATGTATGCTAAAAACAATTTGCACGGATCTCAAGACAAATGTGCAGTCTGCTACCGTCAAATTGGCTATCCTCGACCTATTTGTTCTCCGAAGGAGGATTCTCTCCCAACGGAGGACTTTTTCCCTCGAAAAAGGACTTTTTCCCCCGAAAAAGGACTTTTTCCCCCGAAAAAGGACTTTTTCCCCCGACCGAACACCGGAACCAGACGACCCCCTGATAGAAAAACTTCAAAATAACAGATTNCCGTCAAATTGGCTATCCTCGACCTATTTGTTCTCCGAAGGAGGATTCTCTCCCAACGGAGGACTTTTTCCCCCGAAAAAGGACTTTTTCCCCCGACCGAACATCGGAACCAGACGACCCCCTGATAGAAAAACTTCAAAATAATAGATCTGACCATCGACGAGATATCGAGTAACACGCACCAACAGAAAAGATTAAAATATCATATAAAAACAAGGGCAATATTCTAATTTAATTTTTAGTCCTTACATCATCTATAAATAAGAAAACCCTTTCATGTAAATGGACTTTTTAGGCTCCCTGCACTTGTAATAACTGGTTTTATGGAATAAAATGGTTCCACAAGCTCGGGAACACCCCAATTTCTCCCATCAGGGGAAGTTTTCCTCTTCTCCCCCTCTCTCTCTTTCCCTCCCTCTCACAACTTCCTTTCTTCAGCCCAACGCTCTATTTCTTGGGCGCGGTCTACCGGACATATTTGGTTTCAATAGTATAAATTTGCCCTCCAAAAATTTATTGAATTTCATTTCACTCCACTTACAACCAAACGAAGTTGCAGCTTTTAAAACAAGCAGACTTTGTTTCTGGGGAAAGACCTAATAGCGATACAATACCAACAATAGAAGATCTCACATTTCTTAATTAAACTAATGATTTTCATCAGAGTTGTGTTCATTATATCGGGCTTATAGAAAATGTTATAATGGAATAATATTTTTTGTAGCAATTATACCTTGTACTGCTGATCTCTCGCCAAGATTTTCTGATCAAGAAAGCGGCTGATGGGTTTATCATACTGGATCGAGTCAAGAATAGAAGTTGCTCTTTCAACAACTTCCTGAGGAACACCTATATTGCAAAATAATAAAATGAATATTCTAGATTTGTAATATAAATTCAAATTAACCGACTCATATGTCAGTTAAACTTTTGATTTTTCATTTGACGGATAGCAAAATCCATTTGAATAGAATGCATAGACTATTGCAACCAAAGACATTTTATTTTACAATGCAATCGGCTGCAATATTTTGAAAAATTTATAGCCAAATTGCATAAGAAATATTTACATAAATAACACCCAATTCCTATGTATTTACATGTCTAACGCCTAAAATTCATTTTTAACTTAATGCCACCTTATGTATGTGTTAAAAGGTGTATTTTAACTTAATAGAAGTTAAAATGGTGGTATTTTTGATGCCATGAAAAGTTTGGGTGGTAAAAATATATAAAATAAAATTAGGTGTTAGATATGCATCTACATGGGAATTGGGTGGTATGCATGAAAATGTCCCAATGCATAAAATTTCAAAGCCAAGCAACTCTAAATATATGATATCAACCTGTTTGGTAGCATTTTTTGATTTTATATTTAAATAGTGAAAAAATAGAAAATATGAATGTTAACTCATTTTTATTTTTTATTCTTAAAAACAAATTCATTTGTTAAAAAAAAATTCAAAACAAAGTTCAAGTGTCTTCGAAAAATTTAAAAGGATTTTTACAAAAGTAGGTCTCCAAAGTATTGTTCCGGAAAATTAAATTTACCCTTGTAGGGCTTCTATTACAGTGTCGGTGTCGCTGTTCACGCTCGAGTTTTGGTGTTGCTGTTCATAAAGCCCTCTTAGCATGGAAAAAAGAAGAAAAAACCGCACTAGCCCATGAATAACATATCAATAACTCTTTTCTTTAATCACACCACTTCAATGACATAACTCTGAACTAACACATCAATGAACTTTGCAGGTCAAACTTTTTGTAAAAGATGCTGCTCATGCATTCAGGGGCAAACCGGGAAAATGGGCAATGACATTTGCTAGAGGTGTTCCAACACAAAACAACAACTTTAACTGCGACATTTTCATTTGCAAGTACATGGAGCAATCCGTACAAGCTGTCCAAGTCGACTGGAGGGAGCATTTGGAATGACAGACATATATGATCAAATTTAGAGCTGATTTTGCCTATGATATTTGTATGCAGACTCGACCTAAATAAGATACATTATTTCTTTATTAAACCGTATGTCGATGAAGGTTTTATTGTAGATTAACTTATCTTGTTAATTTTGTTTGGTTACAGTGATATTTAAAATTTTCTCGTGCATGTCATATTCAGTTTTATTCACTTGTTACTCATTTCATATGCTAATTTAATTAGGTGATGAGAAAATGTTATGTTCTCATTTTATTAGGGGTTTAGTTGTGAATTGTTCTGTTTAATTTAGCCTTTATGCAGCTTCATTAAAATGAATATTACTACGTGAGGAAAGATATCTATTGATATAACCTAATGATTGATTCCGCTTTAATTTTGTGACGATGACATTCACTAGATTAATAAGAAAGTCACAAATGACATGAGGACAATTAAAAGTACAAAAAAATGTACATTCTCACACTGCAAAGCCCTTTGAGTACACTAAAGTTACTCGAAAGAAAAAATAAATTTGTTAACAAAAATTTTAAAAATAGTTCATCAAAAAACATATAATACTCCCCGAATGAAACCTTAACTATGTTATTCTTTATCTGTATCATAGGCCACATTAAATTTGATATCAGAGCTAAGAGTTCCTTATGCACATTGTTTAGGAATGATTTTTTCCCTTAATAGATGGAAAGCATGAGACTTTGGTGTTTTGATAAGGACAAAGGAAAGACATTCTAGGAGAGATTGAATAATGAGAGAGAGAACACTTAACCAAGAGAGTGAATAGTTGTAGGAGACGAGAGAAAGTTACTTGAGAGGGGCTGGGAGGGACTTAAGCAACCTTAACATTCATTCACATCTTCATATTTTTTTTTAAATCTTTGTTTGATTTTAAGGAATTCTATTCAAATAAGAAATTCTTCGCGAAAGAGATCCTTCAAATAAGAAAAAGCTTTATGACATGAATCATTCATGACCTGTTTTTACAATATGAAAAATAAAAAAAATGATGATTTTGCTCTGCATCAAGATGTTTTATCAATATGGTAGTTAATGATATTATCAGCGTGAAAATCATAATACAGAAAATAATAGGTCAAAAGTAACTTGAATAGTTGTTACGATTATAACTAGCATAAATTAAAGTTCACATCATATGCAACAGTTTAATTGGATCGAATACTGCTAATTATGATGGTGGCAAGAGTATTTTGTTCTTTGGATGCTACTATTGTCTGCACTGCTTTTTCTCTGCCGTTATGATTTGCAAAAAAGTAACGAGAACTGAGTGGAGCTAAACAAACACTTCTTCCTGCAAGAGAAACAAATGTACAAGAATCGATGACAACCTTCACAGTGTTAGTGAAGGGCCTCTTCTTCGACGCCGGATGATGGGTCGGCCGAAGATCAAGAGAGGGTGTAGAGAGAGGAGAGGAGGTGAGCCACTAGGAAGAATAGCAATAATTGAATCTTATAATCGATTTTCAGGGCTTAGGGCAAAAATCCTAGTCATCAAAAGTTGCCAAATCAGCGATGACTGAGCCATGTGGCATCCTGTTCGTAAGTGAGTTGTCAATGATGTGGCGATTTTGATTTTTTTTAAAAAAAGTTATTTTGGAACCAATTTAAAAAATAATTTTTCAAAAATAGTATTTCAAAAATTTAGCCACATATATACATATATATTTATTATATCACTTAATTCTTTAACATTACACAAAAATATTCTCCATTAACTTTATAAAAGTAAAATACGTCATTGCATGGCTAAGTTTATCAGTATGACAACATAAATGCAAATATCAAAATTTAATTGTTAAATATTTAAATAGAATATAAGAATTATGTGATATGTATGTAAATTATCCATACAAAAATGATCCCAAACAATACGTTAGCCTATTTGTTAGATTAGCAAAATTAAAATGATAATTAATATTACATGGTGATACTGTAAGAGAAGTTGAGAAAAAAGCACCGTACCAGCGAGACGGGCACAGTGTATACCTAGATATAACACAGTTATGGTTAGTCAAAGGTCTATTATTTCGGTTTAACAAGTAGGTACTATGCTACAGGTGATATTCACACGTACCATAACTCATAAGTGCTTGCCCAGGAACAAGCCTTCATAGAAAAATATAATCAGGAATCAGATATGAAAAATTAAAATCAATTTAGAATAAAGCTTTGTTGTGGCAGAGCTTTCCAAGGCGGATGAGGGACTAGGTGGGGTGGCGATGTTAAAAAGATGTGAATGGTGCGCTCTGCTGATGGGGTAAAGAAAGATATAAGCAAGAAAAATTGGATAGTATACCGATAAAGAAAAACTATGTCATCAACGGTATCTAGGCTCTCATCAGGTCGCAAAATGCTCATGGTGTACAATTTTATTTTTCCAGACTGCATGCGTTTATTAATTGGAGAGCAATTAGAAAAACAACACAAAAAGAAACAAAGATATGAATGCTGCAGTGACAAAAAGCAATAAAACCTTTGGTAAAAAAGCCTCACTAAATATTTCTGTCAAGTGTGTACATACCAATACCTGTAGAACATCCATGCACAAGTCAAGCTAGAATTACACGGAACAATCAAATTACAACATTGCTATAAGGAAGATAAACACATAATCAAATAAAGGAGGGGGACATTTAAAAGAAGTTAATGATGCCAACATCTAGGGTAAAATTCTGATCTCTACATGTCAAAATAAATATCAGCAAGATTTTCATAGCAAGTGACAATTTCGAGTGATAGCATATAATGCAATGACCATTGTAGATANTCAGCAAGATTTTCATAGCAAGTGACAATTTCGAGTGATAGCATATAATGCAATGACCATTGTAGATGCCTAAGAGAATACTCATGCCGCCTGGGTTTCATAAAAAAATAACCTATGGTTAAGCTTCATTTTTTTTTTGGATGTAAAAAAGTAAAGTTTAGGGGTTGGATTTCTACAGCAGAAAACTTCCATAAACATTAAACCTATGGTAATGCTTGTAAGGTCCCGCTTCAATTACTCGTGGAAAAAGAAACGAGGAGTTGGAAGAGGAAGTGAAGAGTCGAACATGGCGGGTTGAAGCTAGGAGTCAAAAAGCGAACAAAAAGGAGATGGAGTGACGAGTGTCGAGAAGCCAAGAAGGAGAATTTTCACCCTATAAATTGTTGAACAACTTATCTGGTTGGCTGAGTGACTTATCTGTGGTGAAGGAAGAAAAAAGGGAAGAGCTTTTATGTGTGTAGAAGAGACAAGGTTAGCGTGCAAAGGACAAGAAGAGCAACACCGGCAGCTTTAGTGTCGAGCGGAGGAGGTGACTATAGACGCTCGAACCTAAGCAATCGAGCCGAAAAAGAGAAGCTTCAGTGGAGCATCATGGGTTTTCTCTATCGTGTTCGACTGTGCCCTAGAGGAGAAAGAAAGGTAGAGTTTATGCTTTCGTGCACGAGGGAGCCAAAGCCGAGCTCTTGATCCGAATCCAGCATGCATAGGAGGTGTTCAAGTTGAAGGAGAAGGGAAGAATAAATTTCGTGCGGGTCGGGCCGAGCTTAGGGAGAAAAATTTGCGTAAGAGGTACTCAGCACATCTTACGTCAGGGAGGTTATTCAGAGAGTATTGGGGGTTATATCCGCGTTATATCCCTTGTAACCTCTCTGTAACTTACATGTACCTTCTAATAAGTTTTGCGCTTCTGTTTTCATATATTTGAAGGTTATNCACATCTTACGTCAGGGAGGTTATTCAGAGAGTATTGGGGGTTATATCCGCGTTATATCCCTTGTAACCTCTTTGTAACTTACATGTACCTTCTAATAAGTTTTGCGCTTCTGTTTTCATATATTTGAAGGTTACAGGTAAGTTACAGGGGGTATAACGCCGATATAACCACCCAATACCCTCTGAATAACTCCCTGACGTACGCAGCGTTGCGTACGTCTTACATACACAAATTTTCCTCGAGCTTAGGGGAGACCAAAGGTAAGGGTTTAAAATGATAGAATTTATGAACTTAATATATTATTATTTATTAATAATAAGGTTTAATTAAATTAGGATTCAAGTTAAAGAAGTTTTAATTTTGGATCGAGGGAAGAGTTGCAGGAGCAAGAAATCTTAGGATTTGATTTACTAAATTTTTAAGATAACGTTACATATAATGAATTGAAATGTGAATAAATAATAATAATAATAAATAAATTATAAACATCAACAACAACCAAACCTTAATCCCACTATGTGGGGTTGGCTACATGAATCCTTTTTCTCCATTGCGTCCTATTTAGTGTCATATTTTCATTTAGTTCTAATAAATTAAGATCATTTTTTATACAATAAGCCCATGCCTTCCTAGGTCTACCTCTACCTTTCTTAACATAAGTCGAATCTAAAACATCTACTCTTCGAATCAGATAATCAGATGGTGGACGTTTAATGTGACCAAACCATCTAATATGACTCTAATTTTGTCTGTCACTGGAGCTACACCAACTCTATCATGGATATATTTATTTCTCATTTTGTCTCTAAGTGTAAAGCCACTCATCCACCTAATCATTCTCATGACGACAACAGTTAACTTAGTATTATGCTTATCTTTTAAAGGCCAACATTCAGCGTCATAAAGCATTGCAGGTCTCACCACCATTTTATTAAATTTTCCTTTCAATCTAAGCAAAACTTTTCTATCACATGAAAGGCCTGAAGCATTCCTCCACTTCAACAAACCCAATTGAATTCTACTATTAACATCCCTATTTATATCACCATCGCTTTGAACAACAAACCCGAGATATCCAAATAGTTCACACCTTTTAATAATTTGATCACCACTTCTGTCACTAGAGCTACTACTATTAAAATTGCACTCCATGTATTTAGTTTTAGTTATAATAAAATGAAGGCCTTCAGACTCCAAATGTAGACCTCCATAATTCAAGTTTTTCCCGTGTTCTTTCTCTCGTCTTATCCACGAGAAGGATATCATCAGCAAAAAGCATACACCAAGGTACATCCTCCTGTAAATGTCCAGTAACACCATCCATAACTAGAGCAAAAAGATATGGGCTTAAAGCCGGTCCCTGATGTAATCCAACAGAAATAGGAAAATATTTGGTCAACCCTCCTGTTCGAACACAAGTAACAACACTAGTATACATATCCTTAATGCTTGAATATAAGTCATATCTCAAGAACTCTCCAAAGTATATCTCTTGGAGCATTATCGTAAGCTTTTTCTAAATAAATAAAAATCAAATGTAGAACCTCCTTATAATCTCTGAACGTCTTCATCAAACCTCTAAATAGATGTATAGCTTCTAAAGTAGATGAGAAATCTTTGTAATAAGTCTTAACCTATGTTCAATTACCCTCTCCCATAATTTTAAAGTATGTCACATCGACTTAAATCCTCTATAATTTGCACACTCGTTTACATCCCCTTTATTATTAAAAATAGGGACAAAAATATTTTTCCACCACTCCTCAGACATCTTTTTAGGTTTTAAAATGATATGAAAGAGTTTAGTAAGTCAAGAAACTCTCATATTTCCTAAATATTTCCACACTTCAATCGAGATATCATCAGATCCTACAGACTTTCCACCCATGGTTTTCATTAAAGCCTCCTCAACTTCTTCTTTACTAATGCTACGATAAAAATGAAACATTTTATTATTATTAACGATACTAAGATCACTAAGGTCCATCGTATTTTCAGAAGGTTAATGAAGAAGTTTATCAAAATAACTCAAGCCTATGTTGAATGTCTTTTTCTAAGACAAAATTTTTTATTTTCATCTTCAATACACTTTACTTGAGTTAAATCTTTACTTTTCTTTCCTCTTAGTTTGACTAGTTTATAGATATATTTTTTACCCTCTTTAGTATCTAATATATTATAAAGATCACTAAAAGCAGATTTTTTAACGTCACAAATTGTTCTTTTTGACTCGCTGCGGACCGTTTGATATTTTTTTCAGTTCTCTAAGCTTTTACAATTAAACCAATTTTTATAACATAACCTCTTACATTTTATCTTTTCTTGCACATTATAATTCCACCATTAACTGTTTTTATTTATAACTTTTTTTTAACTCTCTAAGTACATCTTTTGCTACTTGTTTAATAATATTTGTTACTTTATCCCACATAACATTTACTTCTTCATGAACATCCCGAATTTTGAAATCTTGAATTTTAATAAAAAAATATTTTTATTTGAGTCTTTTAGGTTCCTCTATCTAATTCTACTATGATGAATTGTAGTATTCTTTATTTTATAACTCTTAATCTTAAAATCTAAAATTAATAATCGATTATAGGTAATGAAAATTTAATACATAGACAATGTAAATTTAATAGGTAACTAAAATTTTGTAATATGAATACTATTTTAGGCTTTCAATTTCATCAAAGTCGACATCAAGACAAATCAAATAACAAATTAGTTGGCAACGAGGTGAGTACTCATGTCTTTTTGCTATAGTGATATTTTGCTTATGCTAAACCAAATTCATTTACTATTATTGTACTGCATACCCATGATTTATTAATCTATTGAATTTTGTTCTTATTATACGAATGACCTATGTTGCATAAGAATATTGACTGATATGCATGAGAATGAAATATTTATAATTTGAAAGTGATATTTTTATTTGATGTTTGTATATACATAATTGACTATGATGAAGTCACCCTTTGAAAGTACTAGTGGGGAACACTAAGATACTTGTGCGCATAGATAAAAAATGATATCGATATTGATTGTCTTAATTGACATATTTTTAGACATTTTTCTTCTGAAGGTTGTACAAATATACAATAATATTTGTATGTTCATTTTATAACATATCAAATATTTATATTAACTCATTAAAAGCTTAACTGACATGTATATTATTTTTTTTTCCTGTATTATTCTAGTTTAAGAGTACAAGTATTCACAAGATTGTTTAGCATATTATTATTTTAAACTAACTTTTCAGATTCATTAATTGATTAAAAGATGAGCAAAAGAATGAATAATGTTTATAGAAAACACGAACAACTAGTAATGAGGTAAATTTAAATATAATATTTTAATTTATTTTATTTAGCGCTCTTCCATTTGTTAAATAGTAATTAAATATATAAAACTTAGTTCACATTATCTAATGTGTTTGTTCCCATCCTGATTAATTCCAAGCCTCAGCTTGGGTCGTGAAAAAACTTCTNTAATGTGTTTGTTCCCATCCTGATTAATTCCAAGCCTCAGCTTGGGTCGTGAAAAAACTTCTTTTTTTTTTTGTAAATGACTAATGAATACCTCTAGGTTAGGGTCGATCACTTGTGGTTAGGGGTGTAAACGAGCCGAGCATGGCTCGGCTGAGCATGCCGAACACGAGCGAGCCATGCTGAGCTCGTTTATATTTCGAGCTTAAAAGTATGTTCTTGTTCGGCTCGTTTGCTTAACGAGCCGAACACGAGCTATTCACGAACAAAGAGTTCTTTTAACAACCATAATCATGTAGTCATAAGNCCATGCAGAATCTCTCTCTCTCTCTCTCTCTCTCTCTCTCTCTCTCTCTATCACTGTCCCTATGATCCTCTCTCACTATTTTCCCATGCAGAATTTCTCTCCCTCTCTCCCTCTCTCCCTCTCTCTAACACGTACAGTGACAAATGCTAGGCTGATCATTTTTTACAGCTAAAATTAAATCGATAACATATTATTCCACAGGGGCATTGGCATGCATACCATTCAACTCATTCATATTACATCAAAACACCATCATTTTAACTTTTTGAAATGCTAAATACACTTTTTCATGCATAAGAATGATGGTATGCATGTAAAAATTGAAGTTTGGATGGTAGATATGTAAATATAAAAGAAAGTCTTCCTTTTTTGACATTAGAACTTACACATGTAATCAGTGCAGAACAGTTAAAAAACAAGAGATTGAAAACAATGAGCATTAGCTACAATAGAAATATTCTTCCCTCTCAAAGCAGAAACTGCAAAATTAGATATTGCAAGGTTGTAGATTTTTCACATGATTTCTGCAGCTGCAAATATAGAAATTTAATTTAATTACAGTAACCAGACCTGATGCTTATTAACACTTGCTGAGCAGCGCATATTATGAATTAAGTTGCAACAGATAGACTTTCAGCATTTCTGCCGAGAGAAGATCTTTTCACTGTCTCTGAAGCCTTGCCTGCAAAATTCCGGAAGGCTTTTCAGTTTATATATTCATTTTTGTAATACAACAACAACAAACATTTATCCCACTACGTGTGGTTGGCTACATAAATCTTTTTTCTCCCTTTTTACTATTGAGTGTCATATTTTCATTTAATTCTAATATATTAAGATCATTTTTTTACAAGTTTTTTTAGGCCTACCACTACCTTTCTTAACATAAGTCGAATCTCAAGCATCTGCTCTTCTAACCATATCATCAGATGGTCGAACTTTAATATGACCGAACCATCTAAGATGACTCTCTCTAATCTTGTTTGCCACTAGAGCTATACCAACACTTTCATGGATAAATTCATTTGTCATTTTCTTTTAGTCAAGCCATCCACCACAGTGTTCTCATCTTAACAACACTTAGCTTCATGCTTCTCTTTTAATAGCCAACATTCCAAGCCATAAAGCAATGAATGTCTCACCGCCATCTTATAAAATTTCTTTTAAGTCTAGGCAATACTTTTTTATCACACAATAGGCCTGATGCATTCCTCCGCTTCAACCATCCATCCTGAATTCTACTAATATATCACACTTTTCTATAACACTCGAATGATACAAGTCTATAATTTAAAAGATAAATCTGAATCTGCTGTCACTTTTAAAAACTTTCACGCCTTCATTTTGACCCAATTCAAAACTCATATTCAATTATTTCAAACTGACAATAGTTGTGAATTTTTCAACTCTATATTAAGAGAATTCTTGGTAAGTAAGGACATCCTATCATAGCTCTTCTCCCAACACTCTTCAACAAAATAGGGTTACCGAGAGAAAAAACTGATATCTCCTTGACGTCACTCGCTCCATTATGTTTCACTATAATGTTCCAAAACGTTTCTGTAATGATGTCAATCTTACCGCCACTTATCTCATAAATAAAGTCCTTTAAAAAATTCAGAACTTTTGTACCCCTTTATCCAACTTGAGATTGCTCTTTCCTACCAATTGGCTTCTCCACTTTAAATCCCAAAATTTTTGTCTGCACAGCCTTTGTTCAGAACACAGTGCCAACTGAAAGTAAACTTGATCTGAGGTCCATAACATGTGTTTTTCTATGATACACTGCCACTGAAAAAGGGCATCAATGTCTTGACCCTACCACAAAAAAAGTCTAAGTGAGTGTTGATCTCTCCTTTTTTGAAAGTATTCCCTACTTTCCTAACTTAGTCTCACGTGAGGGGGAGCTAGAGTTCTCGGATACCTTTAGTTATCCTGCTCCTGTGGATGTTCCTCCCACGCCACCTGCCATCAAGGAACCATGCCCAGCACTGCTTCGACTCAAAATGAGAAAATCAATTCCTCTAGTAAGGAACATAATCATACATATTCTCTCTCCTGTGACAAACTATGTCTCCTTTCGCAGATTATCGCCAAACTATAGAGCATTTGCTAGGGTCATGACAAATCATTAGCTTCCATCTACTATTGAAGCTGATTTAACAGATCGAGCCTGGAAAGATGTTGTCATAGAGGGGATGAATGTCCTTAAGAGAAACCATACTTGAGACATTGTTGATCTTCCTCGAGGCAAGAAAGCAGTGGGATGCCAGTGGTTTTTTAGTATCAAGTTCAAATCTAATGGATCCTCTGATCGCAACAAGACACAGTTGGCCGCCAAAGGGTACTCACAAACCTATGGAGTTGACTACGAGAAGACATTTGCTCCAGTTGCTAAATTAAACACCATTCGAGTTCTCTTATCCCTGACAGTGAATCTGGATTGACCCTTATTCCAGCTTGATGCCAAAAATGTGTTCCTGAATGGTGATCACATAACAGGTTTACATGGCCTTTCCTCCAGGCTTTAACTCCCCTGCCTCCCAGAGGCAAGTATGTAGACTGTAAAAGTCTCTCAATGGACTGAAGCAATCACCACAAGCATGGTTTGGGAAGTTCACAAAGGTGGTGGTAGACCATGGATTCACTCAGGCTCAATCAAACCACACAATCTTCTTTCGACATTCTTCTAACAACTAGGTAGCTATTATTATCGTTTATGCCAATGATATTGTTCTCACAGGGAATGATCTAATAGCATTGAAATCTTTGAAAGACATTCATGTTGCCTCCTTTGGGATGAAAGAATTGGGATCTCTCTGGTACTTTTTAGGCATGAAAGTTGTTTGATCATCTCAGGGCAGTTGTTTGTCTTAGCAGAAATAAGCCATTGACCATTTGACAACTTCTGTGCAAACCAATAGCTCTTGTGATAGAACCAAACGAAAAACTTCTTGATGTTCCAAAGGCAGTTCTTGTAAACAAGACTCGCAACCAGTACCTTGTGGGGAAACTCAAAAACCTTGCCCATACACGCCCCGACACATGTCACGCAGTTGAGATAGTAAGTCAATTCATGCATGACCCCTATGAGCACCATCTCCAAATTGTCCATCGAACTCTCCACTATTTAAAAGGTACATCGGGCTCAGATTTGTATTTTTCTCGCCACACCTCTCGCAATATTGTTATTTTCACATATGTTGAATGGGTCGAACAAGGTTGTCATTTACATTGCTCACAATCTGGTACAGCATGATCGCACTAAGCACGTTGAGATTGGCCGACACTTCATCAAGAAAAAACTTGAGTCCGGAAAATTTTGAGTTTCGTTTTTGTTATCCAGTAACCAACTGACAAATATCCTCACAAAGAACCTTCCTCGGCCACTATTCGATAATTTCAAGTCCAAATTGACATCTATGCTTCAACTTGAGGGGGGTATTAGAATATTTGAATGGCTAATAATAGCCATTATTTAATTCTGATTATTCTAAATTATTTCCTTTGATTTCCTTCCTTTTTCTATACTATTCTATTTTATTTTTTCCCTTTATATTATATCTTGAGTTTAACTTTTCCTTTTTAGTTGATCCTGTAATGGGTATATATACCCCTCTTTGTATCAATAAGATGTATTCTGGTTCTATTCTAACAATATATATAGCACAAAATTCTCATGTATTTACATATCTCACACCTAAACGTTATATTTAAACACATAGACTCAAATCTTTAATATCACATAAAAAATAACACTACTATCACTTTTTAAAAGTAAAATACACATGTTCATCCATAGATTTAAATCACCAAAATGCTATGTACGTAAATATGAATGTTTAGGTGTGAGATATGTAAATGCTTAATAATTGTGTCCTATGTATGTAAATCTCCCATAAAAAAAGGAAAGGTTAAATGAAAGTGTGCCTCGGATTCTTACAATCCTTTTCTGCTTTTCGTCTGCTGCGCCATAGAAGGCGAACTGGTGTACCAGGAAAACCCACATTTGATCTTAGCTGCTTCTCCATATAACGTCTATATGTATCAGGAAAAAGTTTTGCATCATTAACAAAGAAAACAAAAGTTGGAGGACGAATAGCGGCCTGTGAAAAAGAGATGAAAATGAGTACTATAGCACTTACGGTAGAAAAAAAAAAAGTTTCATATTTACAGTTTCATACAAACAACATGAAAAAGAAAATCATGCAAACAAGAACATAATCTTGCAAATGGCTTCTATTTCATTGATGAGTACTGAAAAGAGGTAATGGCTTGTAAATAGCTTATAGAATATTTGATGTAGGAAGTATTTTGTTTTAAAATATTAATAACAAATCATGGTTACTAAATCCTAAACTAGCTAAGAGTAATAAATAGAATGTTTTGAGATTAAACATGTTGAGTAAATTATACTACTCCCATGGACTTGGAACTGATAATCAATTTGTCCTACAGGTTACAAATTTTCCCATTGAATCTAGTTTCAAGTGTGTTCTTCTCATTAATTACATTGTTACCAAAAAATATATAAAAATGCAACACTGATGACCTCCCCCAACTGGTTGCTTGACTTCGACTTTGCTTTTATTTAGGTTACTAATAGAATGGTGAGTATTGGAAAAAACAATATTTTCTAATTTATAATTCTATAAGTAGGATAAAACAAAACAAAATAAAAGATAATATCCTCAATAAGGAAAAAGAATATATTATAATAATAATTAATACAAATAATTTAGGCCATAGATATGATTAGCACTCCCTCATTAACTTCGTTATGATTTTAAGTCTATTTTTTGCCCTACGAAGAAAATGTGCCACAATGAATTAAGCCGTGGGTCATACTATGACGTGAATGAGGAATTAGGGTTGCATTTTTTCCACAATCAAATTATCATGAAATCTATTAACTTTTGAGACTTGAGCTGTATATTTGCATCGATAGGAAAATGATATAAATACACATTACAAGACTCAAATAAAAGAAAAACTAAATAACAGGAAAAACATAAATTCAGAAATAAACCACATAGAAAATACATAAAAATGGAAATATAAGCAAATAAAATAAAGGCTAATAATAACTGTAATGGAAATAATAATTCTAATAATCCCCCTCAAGTTGAAGCATAGATGTTCGTCATGTTCAACTTGAATTTGAAATTATTAAACAATGGCCGAAGAAGATAATTGGTAAGAATATCCGCTAATTGAGCATTGGATGAGACAAATGAAACACAAATCTCTCCTAAATTGAGTTTCTCCATAGTGAAGTATTGGTCAATCTCTACATGCATGATACAATCATGCTGGACCAAATTATGAGCAATGTTAATGATAACCTTATTAACATAGAATAAATGTAGAGGAGCAGAGACCAGCATACGTAATTTACGGAGCATGATGGTAACCAGAGAGTTTCACATATACTCAAGGACATGGAGCGAAACTCCACTTCACCACTGCTCTGAGCCACAACCGATTGTTTATACTTTTCTACGTGAAAAGATTTCTCCGCACCAACGAGCAATACCCAAAGGTAAATCATTGATCATGGGCGAACATGACTGAATCAGCATTCGTATAAGCAACAATAGACCGAGAAGTGTAGTACGAGAAAAACAAATCTGAGCCCGATGTGCCTTTTAAGTAATGAATAATACTGTGGACAGCTTGGAGATGGTGTTCATAGGGATCATGCATGAATTGACTCACAATACCAACCGTGTGGCAAATTTCTAGGCCAGTATGGGAGAGGTAAACAAGTTTCCCCAAAAGATGTTGCTAGTGAGTCTTGTTCACCTAAACTGCATTGGGAACATCAAATAATTTCTCATTGGGATCCATTGGGACATCCACTGGTTTGCAAAGAAGAAGGTTATTCTCTTACAACAGTTCAAGCACATACTTGCGTTGAGATAGGCAAATGCGCCTAGATGACAGAGCAACTTTCATGTCTAAGTAGTACAGGAGCGGCCAAAAGTCCTTCATTTCAAAGAAAGTAGCAAGAATGTTTTTCAGATACTCCAGTATTGGTAGATCATCACTTGTGAGCATAATATCGTCAACATAGATGATAAGCATAGCAATCTGGCCACTGGAGGAATGTCAAGAGAAGAGTGTATGATCTGATTGAGTCTGAGAAATCCATAGCCCATTACCTTCTTTGCGAACTAATCAAATCAAGCTCTTATGGTTTGCTTCAGTCCATAGAAGGACTTCCGCAGTCGACACATTTGTCCCCGGGAAAAGGTAGAGTCAAAGCCTGGAGAGAGGCACATGTTCACCTCCTCTGTGAGATCACCATTTAAGAAAGCACTCTTGACGTCAAGCTTGAGAAAGGGTCAGTCCAAATTCATAACAAGGGATAGCAGGACACGAATGGTGTTTAATTCAGTAACCGAAGCAAATATCTTATCATAGTCAACTTTGCATGTTTGTGAGTAGTCTTTGGGACCAACCGTGTCTTGTTGCTTTCAAAGGGTCCATCGATTAAATTTGGTGCTAAAAATTTAGCAGCACCCCGTTGCATTCTTACTTGGAGGAAGATCCACAACATCCTACTTATGATTTTGTTGAAGAGCATTCATCTCATCCATTATTGCAACTTTTCTGGAAGGGTTTGCTAATGATGCCTTAATAGTGGATGGGAGATGATGATTTGTCAGGGCAGTAGTAAACGCTTTGTAGATCAGCAATAAACTGTGAAAAGAGATATTTTACCATGGAATAAAAAGTGCTTGTCAGATTACATACATCAATAGGAGAACTCACCTCCTCATTTGGAGTTGGGTTTGTTTCGGAGATGTCGCTCGGAGTGGAATTCAAGTCTTGTAAAAAAGTAGCGGGCTCCAGAGTAGGAATATCGGGACGAGTGCGCCGAGTACAAGCACGAAGGGTGGGAGGAGGGTCTGGTTGTTTGGTAGGTGGTAGATCCAGAGGGACAGAGAGCTTATCGAATATGGTGGTTGGAGAAACATCCACAAGATTTAGATAAGGAACAGTGTCTAAAAAATCTAGCTCCCCCCACTAGAGGCAGTGATGGGGAAGTATGGGACACTTTCAAAGGAGGGAGACATCAGCCACGTATAATTTATTTGTGACAAGATCAAGACACTGGTAGCCTTTTTGAGTGACAGAGTATCCGAGGAAGACACATTTTGTTGACATGGGATCAAGTTTACTATGAGTAAGTGCAGTGTTCCAAACAAAGGCCATGAAACCTAAAATCAAGAGTGGTGAAGGAACGATAGATGGGGATACATGACATCAAGATGGCTAATGGATTTTTGAAGTCGTGAATTTTTTTGGAGACTATTGATGAGTAGGTGACAGTAAGCACTGCATCATTCAAAAACCTTTCAGGATATTAGATTGAAATATAATGAAACAAGCCACTTTGAGAAGGTGTCGTGTTTTTCTCTCGACTATCTCATTCTGTTGATGAGTGTCCGTAAACGAGTAATAATGGAAGATGCCCTTACTTATCAAGAATTCACCTCATATAGAGTTAAAAATTTACGATTATTGTCAGTTCGAAGGACTTGAATTGATGTTTTGAATTGGATCAAAATAAAGGAGCAAATGTTTTTTTAAGTGAAAACAGCTTCAGATTTATCTTTTAAGAAATAAACCCACGTCATTCGAGTGTGGTCATCAATCAAGGTAAAGAACCATTGATTATAACAGTAGCAGGGAGTGTGAGATGGTCCTCATAAGCCACTGTAAATAAATGAAAAAAAAGAGTGGAAGGCATGCAAGAGTGGAGGGGATATGGCGATGATATTTAGCTAATTAACAAATCTCACATTTGAAACTAACAAAATTTTTATTAGTAAACATCGGCGGATATAATTGTTTTAAATATTTAAAACTAGAATGACCCAAACGATAATACAACAGCATAATAGCGCATTCATGGGACCGAGAAAAACTGCAGTTGCTGGAAGAAGTGTCCTCGTTTTCCGTATCTTTCTCTTGGAAGAAGTAGAGGCCGACTACCCACTTAACAGTTCCAATCATCCTTACCAAACGGTAATTCAGAAAGACCCAAACATCAAGAGAAAAATGAACAATGCAATTAATGTCACGTGTCAACTTACTGACAGATAAAAAGTTTATACTTCAACAGAAGTACATGTAACAGATTTCAGAGTTAGACCGGTTGTATTAACAACCGACCATTTACCAACAACTGAATTACAAGAGTCGTCAGCAATTTTAATTGTATCTTTCCCAAAGCATAGATAATATGTCGAGAAAGCTTGAGAGCATCTAGTTATGTGGTCTATGACACTCGAATCAATGATCTATGGACTAAAAGAGACAAAAGAAGTGAGTTACATAGGAATGATACCTTAACAGAGGTGGGAGGTCAACAGGCCCGAAGACAACCGATTGAAACCAAGCAGCTTGATTAATTGCTCCATCTGACTCTTAAGAGAATTGGGTAACTTCGGAGTGTTTCGAGTGAAGCTTGTTGTACCGTATTGGATTTAAATGTAGTAGTGAGACTCTTGGCAGAGAAGGATTTAATTGAAGGTTTGTATGTCGGTTTCCTGTGGAGTTTCCAAAACTAGTCATGAGTATGGTTGGGTTTGTGACAAAAATCTCAAGTAAAAACCCCAGACAGAGAGAACACACTGACTAGAGAAAGATCAAGCCAGCATAAGGGATCTTCAGTGGCTGGAAACGTCCGCAAGCAAGCCAAGCGATAGTCTACAAGGAGGTTGGCAGTGAGAAATGGCAACCGGAGGGAACACCACCAGGCGATCAGCACTAAGTATGTTGGCAGGAAGAAAAGCAGGGATGACCTGCAGTTGGCCGACAGCAAAACTACTACAGGAAAAGACCTGCAGGTGGTCGACGGCTATGTAGAGATTCCGGAGTTAGAACCATCACTCTGATACCATGTTAAGTAATGAGAATTGAACTGCATACTTCCATTAACAGGAAAAGAGGTATAAATATACATTACACGACTCAAATAAAAGGAAAAACATAAATTCAAAAAAAAACCACATAGGAAATACATAAATATGAAAATGGAAACAAATAAAATAAAAGCTAATAATAATTGCAACGTAAATAATAATTCTAATAAAATGTAGAAAAGCAACAATATGATGTTGCCATCAATTAGTTGAATATTCATACTATTTTGTGTATTTTTATGCGTTGTTTTTTTTTTTCTATTTGCTTTTTCTATCTATTTTCAATTGGTTTTAACTCTTGCCCAACTGCTCAAGATGTTGCAGAAAATATAAACATGAGTTTGGACAAAATAGTGATCAGTCCTAAATGAAGTAGTAGAGATTTTTGTTATTCTAAGATCGAGTTTTGCTAAAAAAAAGTGTGATTTGATCATGAAAGAGAGAGTAGTGGAAATTAGATGCAATAAATTGGCATTAAGGTATGTGAAAAAAGTCTTTATTAGAGGTATCAACAAAGAGTGACAATGGAGAATATTTATATAGCGAATCAACAAAGAGAAATATGTAATGAGGACAAAATACATAATCTTAGTTGACATTTGAAGATAAAGGAGATGGAAGATTAGATCAACTGTAGATGGCCTCTATCGAGTAGGATATGCAACCAAGAAGTTTCATACATAAGAAGTTGGGTCCTTTTTAACAACCCCGTGCCATATGCACAATCTCTGCCAATTCAGGTGACATTCTCCCACTATCTCCCTACCGGTTTTGACAGGTTGGGACCACTGAGGCTCTCACGATTCTTCCCTTTTAGGCTATATAAGCATTGCTGTAGTACTGCATTAGTGAGTATGAACATAATGGGAGTAAGGCAGCTTAAGCTAGCCAAGTTTTGTCACTGTTTTCCTACTCTTAGGTGTCTAATTTCTGCAGCTCTTTATGGTATTAGAGACCAGGTTTCATCCCTAATACCTTTCTTCTTCCCTCTTACTCATTATTTTCGACTGAAATCTTCCACCAGCAGAACAAACACATTTTCTTCAACAACCCTGGCTGATTACATCATAACACCAGCTCTTAAGTTTCTCATGTCCAACATTACGGCAGTTGCCACCATTCAACTCACCGCTGACAACTATCCAACTTGGAGATCACAAGTAGAAAAGCTCTTCAAAGCCAATAGATACTACAACTTCCTGGATGACTTTGTTGTTTACCCGGCATAACAAATTAGAGACTCCAATGAAAACCTCATCACCAATCCTCTTTTCCTCACTTGGCGATTAATCGATCAAAATCTTTCAGCTGCCATGTATTCGACTATTTCGCCCTCTATTCTACCATGCATTCTCAATTTGGAATCTACAACAGCAAATACGGAACACATTGGCAAAGAGATTGCAATCCGCCAATAGATCAAAAGTAACGCAACTAAAAGAGGAGCTCCATCAAATCTCAATGGAGGAATGAAAAATGTCCCGATATTTGTTGGCATCAAGGCTTTAGCAGTAGCAGGAGGGCATATAGATCAAGAAGACATAATTCTACATATATATTAAATGGCTTGCCCTCTACCTACCGGACTTTCAAAATGGCAATTCCTACAAGAGCTGAACCGATCACTTAGATGATCTTTACTCCTTAATTAAGTAGTAAAGAGACTAACATTGCAGCAGAAAACATCTAGAAATCAAACAATGCTGTGAAAGCTCTCTACTTCTCTACTTAAACCGGTGGTCATAGCAACAAAAGAGGTAGAGGCAGAAATAATATGGATTCAAGGAGAGGATAAGCTCAAAATACATCCAACAGGGGAAGTCGATCTTCAAACAACAACAGCAATTCCATCATCTCATACCAAATATGTGGAAAATTTGGTCACATAATTTTAGCTTGTTGGCATAGAACCAATTTTAACTCCTATCCAGCAGCCAAAACTGATACGGCACTCTTCACCTCAGCAAATCGGATTGGATTCTCAATGGTGGAGTTATAAGACACCACCCAATTCTTATGTGTTTACATGTCTAACACCTAAACTTCAATTTTTACATACTTGTCACCTTATCTATGCATAAAAAGGTGTATTTCACTTTTTCAAAAAAAAAAAAGTATAATAGGGGAATGGGGGTTGAGATTGACAAGTTAGGTCTGCATTCGTGGAGAAGTAAAATTATATGATATGTAAATATGCAATTTTTTTACCTGAGTGCTATAGTAAACACGTCCTCGTTTGCCACCTCTTGTCATCGGTGGCGGTTTAAAGGCTACTGCTTCCTGTACCACTTGATTCAGAATGGATGTGCTTAGCCTTCTGGATCTTTCTCTTTCAACCATGCTGGCAGCATCAATAATCCTGGTAGCA
Organism: Phalaenopsis hybrid cultivar; assembly: GCA_002079205.1. Taxonomy (NCBI): domain Eukaryota; kingdom Viridiplantae; phylum Streptophyta; class Magnoliopsida; order Asparagales; family Orchidaceae; genus Phalaenopsis; species Phalaenopsis hybrid cultivar. The sequence goes on along the minus strand of JXCR01054962.1, from coordinate 27,952 downwards.
TAAGTTTGAAGGATTAAAGAGAATGTCACATGCTACAGAAGCATTCTAATTGAAATTATGAAAGGTTAATCATATTAATGTGAAAACAAAAATGCAATAGAAATATGATAAGCAAATAAATCATATTTTTACTAGGAAAGATGGAAAAATGGATTTATGTTCATAACAGACCTTGAAAAAAAGTCAATCCTTGTAGCAGCAGTCAAACTATCAAGATAAGACGGATGGAGAATTCCATTTAATTACTAATACTAATGAAATTAACATGAACAGAACCTACTTTACTAATGCCACGATTGGACGAACTGCACTTGCGACTCTTTTGTAACTATTCTAAATCGATTTAGTGAAAATAAACTGCTTGATCCAATCATGCTAAATAATTAAATTGATTTTCATTCGAAAAATTTTGTCACAGTTCTTACAATAGGCTATCAACCATCCCAAATCAGGCTAAATTAGGAATCAAAACATTTCATTGAAAATCTCACAAGCTTTCTCTAAAAACAAAATTAGGTTAAGGTGGACTTGAATTAATTATTCTAATCATCAAGTAGACAGCATACTGAATATTTCAAATTTGAGAGGGGAATAAAGGTAAGTAAAGACCAGTAACGAAAAAGTAATACTTATCAACACTATGGCCAGTAGTTGCAGTAGAATAAACAATTGGCGCCCAGTTAAGCATGCGCAGCTTCTCCCTCACATCTTGCTCGTAATATGTAGTTGTTTCATGGTTCTTTTTTGGTATTGTATCCCATTTATTAACAACAATAATGCAACCTTTTCCTTCTTTCTCAATTCTTTCAGCAATTCTGTAGTCCTTAATGACACTTAGCAAAAAAATTAGTTTATAATATGTTCGAATAAAACAAAACAGGATTCAATTTCCAACAAAACAAAATTGAAGAAGAGACTACTACTAAGTTATAGTGGATGGTTTAATGATCAACGAGGGAAGACAGATTATATCAGCTTTAGTATGGAAACAAATACTTAGAACTTTTCAATCTCGCAGATAATGCAAAGAGAAAAATTATAATAATTAGCATGCCTAAAAGCTTGTGAAGTAAAAATGCTGTTTAATTTTCATCTGATGGATTAAAAAGGAAGAGAACTGCTTGGCATATTTTTCACTGTTGCAGATAAACCATATTTACTATTCCAACTGGAAACATCAGCAGTTCAGAAAGTTTGTTACCCTTATTCCATTTATTTCGTATTCCAAAAGTGTTACATTAAATTAATGCATGTCATTCCACAAAAAGAAACTGGTGCTATTTTACAAGAAAATAAAAAACAATTTTTAGATGCAATTTGCTAAGCCATGAGAAACCTGAGCACATCCAAAAATTGAAAATTATGTCGAGTAAAAATAGCAATTAGTTGCCCCTTTGCTATGGGCTTAAAATTTTCGGTTGAAAAGGAGTTGAGATTTGGCTTGGGCCCAACTTCAATCTTTTTTTTTCTAATTCACACTTCCTAACAAGAGATATTAAAGCTCATGGTTCAACTAGGATAAGGTGGTTCATTCAATTTTTCAAACCCATGGGTCTTTAGTCTTTGTATTATGGTTGAGGAAGGTTCAAGTATGGGTGACTCCCGCGATGCCTCCCATGATTCAGAAGGTTCTTAGTACGTAATACTAGATGATGCCGAAAAGCTTCTGCTTAAAGGCTAATGATTGTTGATGTAGAGAGCTCTCATGTGAGGGGAAGATTAAAATGTGAGACTATGTTTAGTCCCATATTGGATAGCTGAAAAATACATAGGTGAAAAAAATAGCAGAAGGTTGGCTCTCACTCATAGGCTTAAGTTTTTTGATTGAAAATGAATTTCTAGCCACTTTAGCTTTGCCCCGTTTAGTTCACACTTCCTAACACAATAAATAAATGGTTGACTTCAAATAATGAGTTAAATATAAGCAAAGGAACAATTCAAGACATTTTAAAGCATAATGCCATATCATCTGTGCTTCTACCACAAATTTACTACAGCATGACATATATCATGATTAACGGGACATCATTAAAAAATTTGTTCAACATACCTCATTCTGCTCTCAAGCCGTTCCAAGAAAACATTTGAATATCCTATTACCTCCTAGGATCCAAAGAAACATGTTTTGTTTCTCAATGTCCTAAAAAAGGAATACAATACTAATCTGAAAAATAATTAACGGAGAACTAAGGAGGAAATTTAAATTGTTTCAACTTCTAAATCATGTTACAACACGGCAGGTCTGCCATGTTTTGCAGATGCTTGCATATACTAATGATTATTTTTTAGTACCACTTTACCCCATTCATTTTATCGTAAAACACGCATAACACCTATGCACTCAACCTCTGTGTTTTTGAGTATAGTATCATGGATATCTTTTCTTTCCAAAATAATAGAAAAAATTAAAAAGGTGTTCCTGCCTATAGAACCTCATCCTCGCCTCTGACATCAACCTTGCTATCCTAATCTTTTCCTTCCAAAATAATAGAAAAAATTAAAAAGGTGTTCCTGCCTATAGAACCTCATCCTCGCCTCTGACACCAACCTTGCTATCCTCTCTCCATCTATCGCGTGTTTGCTGGAGAGAAATGAAAGAACAAAAAATAATTCTCGTATAATCCTTCCATGAGCGGCGAGAACTCGAACTAACGACACCTGCCTCTCTGCTGTAATTAGGTTATTTTATCTTTTTTTTATTATTATTACTTTATTTATAGTGTATTATGAAAATTTGTTAGTTGGAGCACGATCCCTTCTGTCTACTCCAGAGCAGCCGCGCTCACGCGAAGCTAAATAGCGAATCGGCGCTTCCCGTTCCCGCTCTTCCGATCGCGAAAGGTTGTGTCGCGACCTTACGGTTACGCGAACTGCTCCCACCTACAATTCACGAAACGACGCCGCCCCTCACCTCTTTTAAGTTGCAAGCAAAGAGGAAGAAAATTAAGAGAGCACGGTTCTCCTTCATAGAACTCACGGTTTTTGGCGTTCTTCTTCAGGCTTCCTCGGGATAGAGAAAGGAAAGTGCAAGTAGTAGTTTCTTGCTGCAGAAGAAAAAAGAAAGAAGAAGAAGAATATTGTTCTCCCTTGGATTCTTCTTGGTGGCTTGTGGAAGAAAAGAAATTGGGTTTATTTCTCTTGTAAGTTTGTCTTCTTCGGTGTATCTCGGTGTAAAGTTTCTTCGGTGTATTTTAGTGTAGAGAGAGAAGAACAGAGAGAGAAGAAGATAGAGCAACGAAGTGAGAGACTCCTCTTGTAAGTCGAGACGATCGACTGGTGTAAATTCCTCATGTAGTAAAATCCTCTGCAGCTCCGTGGACGCTGGCAATTTGCCGAACCACGTAAATCTGTGTGTTATGCTGTGTTACTATTCTTTTCTGGTGCGAAATTCTCGTTCTATTTTTCGTTTCATCGTTGATAGTTCTCCTATTTTATTTCTATACATAACTCATAACAACTGGTATATAACTCACAACAACTGGTATCAGAGTGTGATTTCGAATCTGAAGAAAGAATGATGACTGCAGATGAAGTGAAGGTTTTAGTGATCGAGAAATTTGATGTCACAGTTTTGGTTACTGAATGATGCAAATAGAGGACTACCTTTATGAGAAGAAACTTCATCTTTCATTATTGGGGAAAAGACATGAAAGGATGGATGAGGCTGAATGGAATTTGTTGGATCGACAAGTTCTGGGGTTATTCGATGGACCCTATCGAGATTCGTTGCACACAACGTCATCAAGGAAAGACGACTGCAAATCTTATAGCAGTCTTATCAGGTTTGTATGAAAAGTCATCGGCGAATAACAAGGTGCACTTGATGAAGAAGTTATTCAACTTGAAGATGTTGGAAGGTGTTTATGTTGCTCAACACCTGAAAGATTTCAATATTATCACGAATCAATTATCATCTGTTGAAATTGATTTTGATGATGAGATACGTGCGCTGATATTGTTGACATCGTTGTCCAATAGTTGGGAAGTCATAAGGATGATAATTAGCAGTTTTGCAGATAAATCTAAACTGAAATGTGAAGATATTCGTGATTTGATTTTGGCTGAAAACGTGCGCAGAAAAGGTTCTGGCGAGATCTCAAGTTCGAGTTCGACACTGAATGTTGATTTCAGAGAGAGATCACAGGACAGGAACTCAAATAGAAGGAGATCAAAATCAAAGTCTGGTTAGCAGGCAACCTACTGGAATTGTGGCAAGGCCGACCACATAAAGAAGAACTGCAGGAATCCCAAGAATATGGAGAATAATAGCGCAAATGTGGTATCTGAAGAAGTATAAGATGCACTATTGCTGACAGTTTATAGTTCTGTTGATGATGGAAGTAAAGATGAGAGTAGGTCCGGAGCACCCATTCCTATTGTTTCACAAACAGATAGTGAGAAACCACAGAGCTATGAAGAAACCTTGCAAGATGAAAGTTCGAGCAAGTGGTAGCTGACAGAACTTCTATCAGGGAAGAAAGCATTACACAACAAGTGGGTGTACTAGGTGAAGACTGAGTTTGATGGTAGTAAGAGGTACAAGGCTAGACTTGTTGAAAAAGACTTTCAGCTGAGGCAGAATATTGCTCATGTAGTGGGAGTTGTAAACTGAGACAAGAGTAATCTAAGAAATAGCTTGGAGATGCAAGGCTATGTGGACCTTGCTGATATGTTGACTGAGGGTGTTACTCTTGAGAAACTGAAGTTATGTACAGCTTCAGTTGGTCTTCTGGTGTGAAAATAGGGGTTTTGAGTTGCAGAAGTGGAGGATTCATGTTTGAAGAAAAAGTTGACGCCACCAGTGGAGGATATCAATTTGAGAAAGAAAACGTTGTAGCTTGTGTATCAGTCTCCAAGTGGGAGATTTGTTAACTGGATCACGATCCCTTCCGTCTACTCCCGCGCTCACGCGAAGCTAAGTCACGAATAGACGCTTCTCGCTCCCGCTCTTTCGATCGCGAAAGGTTGCGACCGCGACCTTACGGTTACGCGAACTACTCCCACCTACGATTCGTGAAACTACGCCGCCCCTCACTTTTTTTAAGTTGTGAACAGAAGAGGAAAAAAATTAAGAGAGCACGGTTCTCCTTCATAAAAGTCACGGTTTTTTGTGTTCTTCTTCGGGCTTCCTCGGGATAGAGTAAGGAAAGTGTAAGCATCAGTTTCTTGCAGCAAAAGAAAGAAGAAGATTGTTCTTTTTTGGCTTCTTCTTGGTGGCTTGTGACAGAAGAGAAATTGAGTTTATTTCTCCTGCAAGTTTGTCTTCTTCGGTGTAAGTTGGTGTAAAGAGAGAGAAACAGAGAGAGAAGAAGAGATAGCAATGAAGTGAGAGATTCCTCTTGTAAGTCAAGACGATCGACTGGTGTAAATTTCTTAAGTAGTAAAATCCTCTGCAACTCCGTGGACGTAGACAATTTGTTGAACCACGTAAATCTGTGTGTTCCGCTATGTTACTGTCCTTTTATGGTGTGAAACTCTCATTTTATTCGCTTCATCGTTGATTGTTCTCCTATTTTATTTCTATATATATATCACAACAACTGGTATATAACTCACAACACAATCTTCTTTTATAAAAATTTCATCCTCGAAATTTATAGTAAAAAAATATCTTCCAAAGCTTAATTAAAAAGATGTGAATAACTTTCTTCATTTCTTATTCTTTCTCCCATGAAGCATCTCTTTCAATTCCATGCTTCCATAATACACAAACAAAATGAATCTCTCTATTCTTAAGCCGCTTCATATCATGATCCATGATTCTTTCTGGCTCATCCACAAATCACAGGTCAGGTTGTATATCTATAGGGTCGGTGACAAGCTTACTAGTCTCATCAGCAATATACTTCCACAGAGAGGATCGATCTCCCTATTAATTGAATTGAATTTGAGAAACTCCTGATTAATTTTATTCTCTTTGTATCTATGTTTATTTTAGNAATTGAATTGAATTTGAGAAACTCCTGATTAATTTTATTCTCTTTATATCTATGTTTATTTTAGAATTATTTCCTTTCCATTTTTAGGCTAGATATATTTGCTAATATTGTAAATTAGGAGGGACCAGTTTACCTATATATATAACCTTAGGGTTGAAGATTGAATAATAAGAATTATAAGAATTCTCTCTCAAGTCTTTCTACATGGTATTAGAGCAAAGAAACAAACTCTAGCTCTCTCAGCAGCCACTAGTCCTTGCAGGCCCTTTGCTAGATCCTCTCCTTGCAAGCGGCTCCCTCCATGCTTCTCCCTGTAGGCTTCCAGGTGTTCCTCCCTACAGACTTCCGAACATTTCCCGGCTTCTCCCTGCAGGCTTCCTTTCTCTAATGTCTTGCACAAAAGCATCCGCAAATAACAGCCACCTCCCAGCCACAAAAAGCTCCTTCTTGAGCAAACAGAGGAGTCGCAAGAATTTTGAAGCATTCATCACAGTGTGATCCTTACCAACCATCCAACCGTTCGTCGCTCTAGCAAGCAGCAACCAAAATCCTGTGGCAAACAGCACAGCAACCATGAGAAGTTTACTCCAAGTTACCATTACAAGGATCGAAGATTACTAGTTCTCATAGTGCAGGACGAGGAAATAGATAATGAAGAAATAGAGACAACTGTGGAGGAGAAGGAACGCTCTCATTTTTTCCCACCTTGAGGACAAGGTGCCTTTTGGGGAGAAGTATTATTCAATGAGTGTCTAACCTAAGGCAAATTTGTCGTCTGTATGTCTAAGGGCAATTTAGTCTTTTCTTATTATTATTGTTGGGTAAAAATATGTTTGTAATGTCTAGGGTTAGGTTTATGCATGAGATTGAGTTGTGAGTTTTAGGTTTACATTTTGGGAGAGATTTTCTACCTCTTGAATTGTAGGAATTAGGATCGTCTACCTCTCGAATTGCAAGTGCTTATCTTTGTATTCTCATTGAGTTGTTTGAATTATTAAAATAAGAAATATGTTTGCCCTAATTTTTCAGATTGTGATATTTCCCCATGGTGGGAAAAAGAGGGAGCTTCAAATTACCTGCTCTGTTATACAAGACATTGCTTCAATAACAAGTGCAACCACATCTGAACGACGAATGGCCCGAAATGCCCGATTCACAGATAATGCCTCAGTCGTGCTACCACCTGAAGCAACTGCTGCTCTCCGTCGAATTCCAGCCGTATCAATAAGTCTATATTTCTGGGGAAAAAAAAGTTGCCTGACATTAATCCCAATAAATTAACACTATCTAAAGAGAAACATGAGAAGAAAAATGTAACAAAAAGTTCTGTGATGTCTCATAATTTTCTATCCCTCTTAAATATCCTAATAAGAAGTAGAAAGCTGACCTGTCCATCCGGTCCAGTAAATTCAGTATCAATAGCATCACGGGTGGTTCCACTGATTGGGCTGACAATAGTTCTGTCCTCACCAACTAAAGAGTTCAAAATACTACTTTTCCCGACATTTGGTCGACCCACAATGGCAATAGAAGGAACATAACTGCTTTCCCCTTCACTGATCTCAAAAGCCTACAGGAAATTCGTTTATTGGAACCAAATTTTATAACAAATGGAGACATAAAAATCAGTACTAATGAATGAACAAAATAAAAAGTTCATAAATAACATGTTGATTTTAACTGTGATAACAATGATCTTCTGCAACATCTCTCATTGCACATTAATAAAAATTCTCAAACTGGCAATGGAAACTCCCATACTCATTTTAAGCATCTTCATGATGAGGTTTATATTTCAACGCAAAACAATGGTTACAAGCAAAAGTCTGAAATATTCTCTATAAAGTCAAAGAAAATTTGAAATATTGGCATCGTTCCTCAGACACGTCTCCTACTAATTGAGAAGTCTACAAAAAACTTAACATAAAAAATATTATTCTCTATCTAATCAACGTAATACTCCTGCATTAAATTAAGAATTTATTTTCATATCAATTAGAACCTGTAAATTATATAGCTAGAAATAAGTATGATTAATTAGTGTAACTATAAATAATCATAGATTAGGAATATAAATATTTTATGTATCATTAAGAGAAATTTGATTGAGCAAATCACTCAATGATTGTCTTGTATATTACCTATTCTTTCCTATATAATGATTATAACTCTCTAGAGGAAGGCAAGCATTGTGCACCATTTGTCATAGTATCAAATTCGTCTAAATCATCTTATGCATCTAGTCTTTCACTTAGCAAAAACCTCATTAGGATAAAACTGAAAGTCATGTGAAGATCCCTTAGAAGGTTTTGTGAAGATCCATGAAGATTCCGCCATTCATTGACAAGTAGAGTAAGATCCCTTGGGGATTCCTACGAAGGTCCAAAAGTATCTCAGCGTTCATTCAGTCATCATTGCACTGTTGTTCACATCTCGTTCGTGAATTGCCATTCTTGCTTTCAGATTCTGACAGGGAATGAGACAAATTTCCATAAAAATTTCACATAAATAATACATTATACATCACCGGTATCAAATCAAAACAATATAATCCTTAATAAATAATAGATAAAACACCTACAATTCAAGATGTCGTTAATCTCTCCCAAATCATAACCCTAATCCTATGATTCAAGACAACAATCACACATAACCTAACCCTAAATATATTAAGCTCTATTTATGCCCTACAATGTAACTAACTTGCACTTTTAGTCCTGCGCCTAACATAATTCTTCAAATTATTTAGCAAGCTCATCGTTAACTTAGTGTGGCACGAGGCAGACGACACTGTATACATTACTCCCCTCCGAAAAAGGCACATTGTACTCAAAATGAAACAGAAGAACTATTATTGGATCAAATTGTATGAATCCCATGTGGCATCACAATCTGGCAATCATTTCTATATAGTCAACACTTTTTTCCCACTTGTTGATTCCTAATAAATCTGTTTTAACTCAAGTGGCTCCAAGGAAACTTTCATATCTTCCATGAAAGTAGGGGGAAGTGAAGAAGAGGACACATTATAACCCACAGCACGTCTCAGCTACGATACGTGGAACATTGGATGGAGTGTCGACGAAGGTGGCAATTTTAAACAATAAGCCACCACCCTAATCCACTCGGCAATCTCATAATGAACAAAAAAAGAGTGGGGAGAGCTTCTCATTCCTACGTTTAGCCAATGTATTCTACCGAAAGAGTCAAAAATTTAGACACACCCTATCTCCTACCGCAAACTACACATCTTCCAAAATAAGCACCTGACATTAGGCATGAATTAAATTATTTCATTTCTATCAGAATATTTATTAATTGCTAGTTTTAGCTATTACTAATTTCTGTTTATTATGAGTTATTAGCTTTAATTCTTTATTATTCTTTTTTTTCTATTGTATCCTGTTTTTATTTCTCTTCTTACTCGTAGATCCTATAATGGGTATTTAGACCCTTCTTTGCATCAATAAGAAAATAATTGGTTCTATTCTCAAATTGACATGGTATCAGAGCGTCAGTTTGTTCCAGCATTCGTTCCAGCGCCGGTTCTCCCTCCACCCGTTCGATCTAGCAGCTAGGTCTGCCGTCCAGACGCAGCGTTCATTCCAGCGACCGATTCTAGCGACAGTGTTCGTTCCAACGACTCGTTTGCCCTCAAGCGGTTCTATCCAACGGCTAGGTCTGACTTCCAGGCGCAGGTTCTTCCTCTAACCGACCGGATGTCCCTTCAGATCCTCAGTCCAACCTAATAGGGCTTCCTTCCAGCCTTTGGACGGTTCCTCCGTTGGTCGGGTCTTTTTCCTGGATCGTCAGATCTCCCGATCCTAGTTCTCCCTCCAGCAGTCAAAATATTCCTATGTCTCGGCATCCCAACACTCCTTCGACTCTGCCGGAATTATGGTGAACTCCACCATAGAGCCATCTTCTGACGATGTATTTGAATCCACTGGAGGATCGACACCAACCTCAATTCCTCTACAAACCGAGGGGCCAAAAAAACAACATGAACTTCTTGATCATAATTCATAAACTAAACGGCTCTAACTTTCTACAATGGTCTTAATCTATGTCTTTGTTCATCAAAGGTCGTGGAAAATTCGGTCATCTCATCGGTATGTTTTGTGAACCTCAAAAGACTGACCCGGCGTATGGAGCGTGGGAAGTGGAGAATTTCATGGTCATGCATGGTTGATCAACTCCATGGAGACTTCGATTAATCGATCATATATATTCCTTCCTTCCGCCAGTGCCCTCTGGACAGCATTCCGTGATACCTACTCGAATGTAGAGAATTCCAGTGAACTCTATGAGGTGTTTGAGAAAATCAGTGAACTCTATGAGGTGTTTGAGAAAATCAGTGAGGCAAAACAAAGATCTAAGACTGTGACCCGATACTACAACAGGTTTAACTTTGGAATCTGCGTTACATGTACATCTGCTGAAGTGTAATATTTTATCTGCAGTAAGTTGACATATGACATTGATTGTGTTGCTTATTTTTCTCTGATATTTGTGTCTTTCGGGATTGTCGTTTGAGGAGGAGGATTAAGACTTCTAAGCCGGTAGGCAAGCTCTACTTCTTCCAAGATAAAAACACAAAGAACGAGAACACTTCACCCAATAGTTACAGTTTATCTCAGTTACTAAATATCCTATTATGTTATTACACTATTGTTTGAGTCATCCTAGTTTCCATTATCCAAAACAATTGTATACGTTGATGTTTATTAATAAAAAATTTTCTAATTTTAAATATAAAACATGTTAGTTAGTTAAACATCATCGTTTTCCTTATTCACCACACAATTACAAAGTTTTCGCTCCTTTATCTCTTATTCACAGTAACTTATGAGGACCCTCTCACATTCCTAGCTACACCAATAAATGGTGGTTTCTTACTTTAATTGATGACCACACTCGGATGACATGAGTCTATATTTTAAAAGATAAATTCGACGTTGATGTCACTTTCAAAAACTTTCACACCTTCATTTTGACCCAATTCAAAACTTATATTCACGTCCTTCGGACTAACAATGGTCGTGATTTTTTAACTCTATATTAGAAAAATTATCGGTAAGTAAGGGCATCATTCATCATAGTACCGACACTTCTCATAAAATGGGATAGCCGAGAGAAAAAAATTGCATTTCCTTAACGTTACTCACTCAATTATGTTTCACTCAAAGTCCCAAAAAGTTTCTAGAAAGATGTCATTCTTACAGCCACTTATCTCATCAATAGAGTTTCCTAAAAAATTCACAACTTTCGTACCCCTTTAGTCATCTTGAGATCGTGCTTTCCTAACAATTGGGTTTTCTCCACTTTATATCCCAAAAATTTTTTGTGCAGGCCTTTGCTCGGAACACGACCCCAACTCAAAGTAAACTTGATCTCAAGTCTATAAAATGTGCTTTCCTTGAATACTCTGCTACTCAAAAATGGTATTGATGGCTTGACCTACCACAAATAAATTCTAAGTGTTCCCTACTTTCCTAACTCGACCTCCAGTGAGGGGGAACTATAATTCTTGAACATTGTTTCTTACCTTACTCCTGTCGATATCCCCTCCCCCCACATCACCTACCAATAAGGAACCATTTGTTCCTTTGATTCCACCAACTTCTCCTACCACTAAGGAGCTCTTTGTCCCTTTGGTTCCACCAGCTCATCCTCCCACTCTCCATGTCTACACTCATCGCACTCGTCCTGATGCACCTACTCCCGAGCTCGCTAAACCCTTGCTGGACACTGAATCTCCTAAAGACGACATCCCCAACATTGTTTTTACTCTAAATGAGAAAGTCAGTTCCTCTAGTAAGGTATGCAATCAGATATGTTCAGTCTATGTCATGGCAAACTATATATTTTTTCGCAGATTATTGCCAACCTATAGAGCATTTGCTCTGGACCTGACCAATCATCAGCTTCCATCTACTATTCAGACTGTCTTAGCAAGCCCAGCCTGGAAATTTGCCTTCATTAAGAAGATGAATGCCCTATAGAAACCATACTTGGGACATTGATGATCATCTTCATCACAAGAAAGTAGTGAGATGTCGATGGATTTTTAGCAGCAACTTTAAATCTAATAGATCCTTTGAATGCAACAAGACATGATTGGTCGCCAAAAGGCACTCACAGACTTACATAGTTGAATATGAAGAGAATTTTACTCCAATTGTTAAATTAAACATCATTTGGGGCCTCTTATCGCTTGCAGTGAATCTAGATTGGCCCTTATTTCAACTTGATGTCAAGAATGTGTTCCTGTAGAGGATGTATACATTACTCTTCCTCCGAGCTTTGACTCCATTGCCTCCCAGGGGCAATCATGTAGACTATGAAAATCCTTCTATGGATTGAAGCAATCCACGAGCATGGTTCAAAAAATTCACAAAAGTGGTGATACGTCTTGGATTCATTCATGATTAATCGGATCACACTCTCTTCTTCCTGCGTTCCTCCATCGACCAGGTAGCTGTCCTTATCTCACAGGCAATGATCTACCAATATGGGAGTCTCTAAAAGGCATTCTTGTTGCTTCCTTTGAAATGAAGGAATTGGGATCTCTTTGGGACTTCTTAGGCATGGAAGTTGCTCGGTCATCTCAGAGTATTTTTCTGTTTCAGCGAAAATAAGTGATTAACCTTTTGAAAGAGAACAAACTTCTTCTATGCAAACAAGTGGTTGTCCCAATGGATCCCAATGAAAAAATTATTGATGTTCCCAATGCACTTCTTGTAAACAAGACTTGCTACCAGCATCTTTTAGGGAAACTCATCTAACTTACTCATACACATTCAGCATATTATATGCAATTGGGATAGTCAGTTAATTCATGCATGATCACTATGAGCACCATCTCCAAGTTGTCCATTGGATTCCTCACTATTTAAAAAGCGCATCAGGCTTAGGTTTGTTTTGTTCCCGCCACACCTCTCATTCTATTGTTGTTTACACAAATGCGGATTGGGTCTGATCCGTCAATGATCGGCGATCTACCTCGAGATAGTGCTCATTTGTATGGGGAAACTTGGTCACATGGAAAAGCAAGAAGCATTCTATAGTTGCTCGCAGCAGTGCGGAAGACGGATTTCGGTCAATATCCTTGGGAATTTGTGAAGCTCTCTGGTTACGCATCATGCTCCATGAATTACATATGACAGTCTCCACTCCCCTACAATTGTTCTGTGATAAAAAAACTGTCATTAGCATTGCTCGCCACCCGATCCAGAACGATCGCACCAAGCATATTGAGATTGACAGACACTTCACTAAGGAAAAGCTCAAGTCCGGGAAAATTTGTGTTTTGTTGGTGTCATCTAGTGGCCAGCTAGCAAATATTCTCACAAAGAACCTTCTTCAACCATTGTTCGATGATTTCAAATCTAAGTTGAACATGACTGACATCTACGCTTCAACTTAAGGAAGAGAATTAGAATATTTATTAATGGCTAGTTTTAGTCATTATGAATTTCTATTTATTTTGCGTTATTAGCTTGGATTCTTTATTATTCTTTTCCTTTTTCTGTTGATCTTGTTCTTATTTCTTTCCTTACTAGTAGATCCTGTAATGGGTATTTATACCGCTCTTTGCATCAATAAGAAAATAACTATTTTTATTCTCAACACTTTCTCATGATACAAACAAGGAAGTAGAAAATCATCTTCAAAACATTCCTGCCCTCATTATTATTTTCAGTTTTTCTCCCTCCCCACAGATTTCTCAGGCCACAACCTCTCTCCCATGATGCAGACATCAGTCTCTGACCCCAGCATGCATGGAATACTCCCCACCTCCATGCATTCGCCTGCCCCTCCCCAATCGCTTTACCTCTCACCGGCATCTCCACTCCCTCATGCAAGATCCAAAAACCACAGAGCCCGTGGGGAAACCATCTCCAGCCCGAACTGCAGCTCCTCGCTTCCATAGGTCAAGCTGAAGCCCTCCACTCCAGCATTTCGCCGATCTCCCATCTATTCTCCTTACCTGAAGTATACTTCGCCATCAACTGAAACCAGCAGCTTCTCAGCCTACTGTCCCAAACCCCTGCACCCCAAGCGCAAGCAGTGAGTTCTTCGCTCTCTCACACAGCTCCACCTACCAACAGCCCATCAGTGCCTATACTTCACTCACCGAGCCCTACAAATCACAGCTACCGCTTCTTAGTGCAGGCAGTCATGAAAGCCAAGCCTCCCATCTCCCTCACCGGCAGCTAATTTCACATGCCGAAACGAGCTCTATCCCATATCCAATCTCCCAGCCCCAAGCGGCTACAAAAAGTCTAGAGTTGAAATACTGTAGGATTTGCTGTTGTTTTTGCAACTTAGCAGGTTTAAGTTAAATGGTGAATTGAATCATGCTCATATTCTGCTATCAAACAACCACCTCCAAAAGAATCCACTCCAAACGCCATTTCAGTAGCACCTCCCTCACCTAAAAGCTTTTGCCGTCCTTCGCCTGCCCCCGGCATCCTCTACAGCTGACCCTTAATTACCAACATAACAAACACACCTCTTTTCTCTCTCTCTAAAACATGGAGGAATCCTTCACGAACCACTTCCTTCCCTTCACCTGGGGCAAGCCAAAACCCAAACCAACTTGACGGGCAATCTCAGAAGCCCATCTCCACCAACACTAATTTCTTATCTCTGAAGTTTAGAACAAAAAAAGGAGAAGAAAAGAAGAGCAAAAAAAAATTGTTTGTATGTGCCTCAAAATATGTGCCTCGCCTCGTCGATCTCATCGGAAGATATAAAAAGGTTGCTACCTAAACTCTGAAGTGCCAATGGCAGCGTGTTTGGTGCATCGAACGGAATCCTAAACAAGCTTTTCATGATGTGGCGGGGGAAACTCAAATGTGACGTCACGACATAGTAGGTAATTCAAAAATAAGTACCGTACGCGCATTTCATTGTGTGACGAAAAAATTCTGCTTTACATGTTGTTGACCTCATTTTTGTGAGGTCTTTTCTTCTCCTCAGATNATATATATATATATATATATATATATATATATATTTGTGTTTGTGTGATTATGCGACAAACTAATATGTATACCCCTACTGAGTCATTCAATGATCTGATGTTTTTCTAAACTAAATTGTTATGCTACTATATTTAACATGCATACTTATTATAATGTACAATTATTTATATTGCATATCTTTCCTATCATGCATATATTATATGTCTAACAATATGAAGAATTTATTGTTGAATTAAAGTATACATGAAATCAAACATACATTTTAAAATAAAGATAATTGTTGTAATTTAAAAATATAATTACTCGCCTCAACCTTCAAAAAAAAACTTCTTCAAAAACTTATTTCTCCACCTAACCTCTTAAACTTAGTTACTATAACTCCAATTTAATGCTTAAATATGCTTTCAATTTTAACAAAAGAAATCTAAATTAAATAAACTATTTTAGCTTAGGGGCTCGGTTTACTTCCTCGCACTCTAGGCTCCTCCTTCCTCTGCTAATCAGTTTAGTCCGACCTTTATTCTTTTACCTATAGTTTCAAATATTGAATTATAATTAAACATGTAATATATTTAATTAAATATACTAATTCAATTCATAAAATTAACCCTTATCTCCTTGTATGTCTTATTTCTCCTCTAGCTTGAGTATTTTTTGTCGTTGATTTATGATTTAAGAAAAACTAATATCAACCATTAATATAAATTGAATTTAATTATATTTTAATAACCGATATAATTCTACACTCACCTCAATTATGTTGATCCTAACTTCATTCAGATTGAGATTTTAATAGTTTCAATCTTGATTTCAAAAGTACGTACAATTAACAATTAAAGAATAAACTTAAAGATAAATAAAATTTACTAATTAAATTATAAAATAACACAATTAACATTAAAACTCATTCAGCTACCTTACACCCTCCCCGTCTGTACACTAAGGTTACAGGCTTGGACTCCCCTTTTCTTCCTCCACAACTTCAATCACAACACTATGCGACTCCTTACTTCTCCTACTTCTTCACATCAAAGCCACTTGAGGCCTCTTCCCTCAATTAGTTAGACACGAGCCGCTTGTCCTGCAAACAACAATGCTCTTCTCGTCCTGCAGGCCGCATCTTCTCCTTCACACCTTCCTTTTCTTCTTCTTCGCTCGACCTTCCTCCTCTCAACAAAGCCGCATCCCTACTTTTCTCCCCGCTCCTCTTCTACTTACGACTAGGGCATAGGCTTCTTTCTCACGTAACGACGTCAAACCTAAGCACGAACCGCTCATTCCTTCGATAAGAGTTGGTCTTCTCGCCCGCCTCGTTCCTCATAGGTAAATCTTCCCCTTCACCTCTCATCGCCGCTGCTTATCGTTCGTTGCTTCTACCTCTCTTCAATTCATTTCGTTCAATTTGAAAGGATACATGATTCATTAAGCAATCACAAAAGGATGCTTTCAGTTATTACATTGCGTGTGTTTTGTGTGGGTTTGTGCTAAAATGGTGGGGAGAAAGGAGTATGCAACTCGAACCCTAGCCAAAAGATTTTTTGGATTGAAACAGGGAAGGATTGACGATAGTGAATGTGGAACAAGGGTTTATATTTTTATTTATATAAATTATTTTAAATTAAATGTCATTAAGTGAATATTAAATATCATGAGCCAAAACTAGTGATTATAATTATGATTAAAATGCAGATCGGAAATTAGAGACACAAGAATAATCAGATTTGAAGAAAGAAGAAGACAATTTGCGACAATAAATGTTATTTATCAATTAAATTATAAATTATTTTGTACCAAAATAGGTTTTATTACTAATTAAAATCAGAAAGCAAAAGTAGGATATTTGGAATGAAAATAAAGGATAGATGGTCACATCAATCAAGTTAAGATTTTTACTATATAAGCTAAGGTAGTGTTTAAATTCAAATGAAATTATAGGCACTAAGTATTATTTCATAAATTAATTTGAGGAATCCAATTTAAGATATCAAAAATTAAAGATTTGACAGTTTATAATGTGAAATTGAGACGAGTAGTTACTATTTTATATGTATTACATTTATTTTCTTTTATTTAAAGGCAGTTGTGCTTTCAAATAAATATCTCATTACTTCATAAGAGCTTACAAGTATTTATTTGATTAAAACATAATTAAAAAAAGAAATAATTGTTTTGTGATTTGCACTGCTTAACCATTTGCCTTCCACAAAAAGTAAAATAAATTTAATGATTGAACGAAATTATATATAATTTGAATAAAAGAAAAATGATCAAGTCTATCATGAATCGCCCCCTTATGATACTAGCTGGAGACGTTATTTTATTCGTGCATGTTAAATATAAAAGAAATTATAATGATTGAAAATTTCTTGGTACTAAATGGTATGAAAATAAAAAAGATCATATCATTTAATGATACAACTTTTATACAACGCTCGATAAATGACTTCTTAAATTAATAAGAAACAAAAACATAATTGATTAAAAAGATAAAAATGTAAACGATTAAGATGATTAAAAAAAATTAATAAATAAAAAATATAAAGTTTACTTGATCAGCATATTCCTTTGTGCAATCATGTTAGACATTATTTGCATGCAATCATTTAATGCAAAATAGAGTAGTAATTTTTCACTAAGTTGTTTTAAACTTAATTTGTTATTTAAATTTTCTTTCATAAGAAAAAAAAAACTATACCAGACTGATATGAGATATAAAAGGAGCGGAATTATTGAAAATGGTAGTAGATTGTTTTTATTTTCATCTTTTGTCCCTTTTATTATATTATTGGATGATCTTATGTATTTTATTAGTTGATTTGTATTTATGTCTTACTGATTAGCGACTTTTTTCTAGTTGAATGTTATTGTAGACTAATATTTCTGACTTGAAATGTTATTTTCACCGTTTGTTCCCGCCTTGATCAACCTGTCTTTGTTAACTCCAAACTCTTGGATTGGGTCGTTACAAGCATTCGGGAAGACAGATGGATTATTGTTGTGAATTTTTCGGTCCTAGTGAAATAAGAGGAATGATGCTATAATGGACATTGGGCAAATGGCATTTCTATGATTTTCTCTCGGATTAAAAATATGTGTTTAATCCCAGGCTGCTTGATAACCTCTTCTCTGTGTGCTCCTAGAAAAAATCTATATAAAATCCTAGTCAACCTGTTCCAAAATAGGTGATTAGTATGTCAAAGCTCACTTAGGATGGCCCTAATACAACAGTATGAAAGGAAAATTACCTCCAAAACTGAAGTCAATAGCTACGAAAAATTTCGCTTCCACCCATAACAGCTTCCTTTTACTTTTACATCAACACAAAACATGACCATTGCAAATAACATTTCCAACTAAGTGAGACTCGCTGAATAATAAAATCAAGGGGAATTTACATAGATAGCACCCAACTCTTATGTATTTACATATTTAATGCCTAAACTTTACATGTTACCTTTATACCACCCAAATCTTTCGTATCACATAAAAAATGCCACAATTTTAACTATTAAAAAGTGAAATAGGCCTTTTCATGCATGGGTAAGGTTGCATAAATGCCAAAATTGAAGTTCAGGTGTTAGATATGTAAATATATAAAAATTGAGTGGTTGTTGACCTTATTTTTGTGAGGTCTTGTCTTCTCCTCCTTAGAGCCTAGATTCTAGCTCTAGAAATTCCTGTGGACTATCTTAGAAAATTAGAATTGAGACTCACCCTTCTAGAAATTCGAGCCAATTCCTATTTTCCTTTGATGTCTAGCATCTTTGGCACAAGGCCATCGTCTTATGAACGAGCGATTATGGGCTATGTTGCGCNACCACAGACTGCTCGGACATACTATAGAAAATTGTATCAGCTTCAAAGAATGGCTTGAAAAGAATCTCAAAATTGGAAGAATAATAATTTCGAAAGAGTATTTGACAGAGCCTGAAAGAAGTTCTATCAATATGATTTCAGCTAATCCAGTTGCTTCATCTGACTTCTACACAACTACATCAGTGCTCAGCAAAAGATGTGAAGTTCATCAAAAATCCTCAATTGACCTTAAAATTGTCAAAGGAAGGGCAATCGAGGATACATTGGAAAAGCT
>JXCR01054931.1:48855-74576 GCA_002079205.1 Phalaenopsis hybrid cultivar | reverse complement strand
AATGTCAAACTGGCTCGTCCTTCGCGAACAGCTTGTGTTAGGTTCATTCGTTAAAAAACGAACACAAACAGTGACTTCACGAATAATTTCAAACAAGAGCTTATTTCAAACAAACTACATTTCAAACGAACCTAACACGAACACAAGCTCTGTTCATTCGTGTTCGGTTCATTTAGACCTCTAGTCCTAATGCATAACAACTTATGACTGCGTGATTAGGGTTGTCAAAACGACTCTTTGTTCGTTAACGGTTCGTGTTCGGCTAGCTAAGCAAACGAGCCAAACACGAACACACTTTTTGAGCTCGAAATATAAACGAGCAGGCTCTGCTGGTGTTCGGCTCAATTACACCCCTATCTAACACCTAAACATTTATTTTTACATATATACCATTTTATTTACGAAAAATGTGTATTTCGCTTTTTTTTTTTAAGTCAAATATATAAGAATTTTAATGTAATATCTTAATATTTTCTCCTCCAAATATAGGGGTAAATCTGTCTTTTCAGACAGATAAACTTATTTAATTAACTTAAGAATCTTAAATTAGTTGATAAATAGAATTACCCCAATAACCGAATTGGAGCGCTCACACGGCCATGTGCGGCGTGCGGATATGACGGAAAGCTAGTGGCCACAAATCGTCGCTGAATGAGTTCGCATAGAAATTCTGTCGCAAAAACTGTATGGCCTACGTTTTCTACGATTAAATAAATGTTGAAAAGGTTCCTTCCATACGATGACCCGCATAAAAAAATTTATTAGGTAGGAGCGTGGGCCCACCTACTCTTATGTTAGTTAAAAAAATATTATTGTACAATACGTCTTAAAATTTAGTTATATTTTTTATTAATTTATATGTAAACCGCACAATTCTTATGTATTTGCATGCAACACTTCAAACTTTGATATTTATCTATAATACACTTTTAAATCATAATTAAGTTAATAAATATGCATGAAAATAAGAATTTAACTTTAAAGAGTCAATATTAATGATATTTTTATATGATGTTCTTGTTAAAGATGTGAATATATAGTTGAATACATGTAGTTCTCTCTTTTTCATTTATATTTTATGCATATTTAGAAATAGAAATTACTTGTGTATTGGATGTGTCATTTTTATGTTGAATATTTTCTTAAGAGACTGAAAACATGATTTTATGACATTCCTCATTCCTATTTTTGCATACTTAATGACATTTCTCTTTTGTTGAAGTCATGCCAGATCTTTCTTCGTAGTGCTCTCTTCCTTATCTTCTTGAAGGCTTAGTTCGTCGTTGAAAATTACTTTCAATGTTACTTTTTTTCTATTTTCTTTTCAATCTCTACATTAATAGACTGAAAACATGAGCATTCCAATCCTTAAGAAAAAACTTTGCAATGAAGATCATAAATGACTCAAAATGTTTAGAAAGTTATGTAAGATTAAGTGTTGATTTTATTAAATATAGCTATTGGTATGAGACTAAATCATTGTTTAGAAAATTTATTTAGTTTTTAATAATTAAAAATTACATTTGAGTGTTGGATCATGATCCATCAGTGAGCATATCACCTATGAACAAATGGTGAGAGAATGAAAATAGAAGAGAATCTTAGTCACCTTTTGCAGTTCATTGAGAAATTTCTGTAGAGAAAAAAAAAAAGGATTTCTCATTAGGTTCCATCCCCTACATATATGATATAAGAGGGATATATTTTTATAGTACCTGATAGGACATGAATTTAAATAACTGTACAC
This sequence comes from Phalaenopsis hybrid cultivar, assembly GCA_002079205.1. Taxonomy (NCBI): domain Eukaryota; kingdom Viridiplantae; phylum Streptophyta; class Magnoliopsida; order Asparagales; family Orchidaceae; genus Phalaenopsis; species Phalaenopsis hybrid cultivar. The sequence continues at coordinate 72,829 of JXCR01054931.1, read as the reverse complement.
AAGAATTCAACGATACATTGACCTTATGCTTCTAGGACACAAACTTCTATTTGGTGTGTTATTCTATCTGAGTTGGGGTAGATTCTTCCCTACTATTACATACGAATATAAATGAGCCTCCAAGTGAGCCATAAAAGTCAATCCACATGTCGTCAAATTGTGAGCTGAATTGGCTTGGTCGGCAATCAACCTAGGCCTTTCTGTTTGGGGCAACTTATAAGTGCGGGCGGCGTTTTGAAAACGCCGCCGTACCGTTTGGTTCGAGTGTTTCGCCAGCTTATCTGAAACTGCGTTCGGGTTTNCCGCCGTACCGTTTGGTTCGAGTGTTTCGCCAGCTTATCTGAAACTGCGTTCGGGTTTTTACACTAAACGCAGGCCGCGGGTCGACCTCTGCGGCCGGCCCGCGGACCGTGTTTCGAGATAAACAGCTTATCCTGAAACGCACAAGCTGCCCCAAACGAACCATAAATCAAATGAAGCTCCACAATTGGTTGTCACAAACAATATCCGACCACTTTGTGCAAAACAATTTATTGCACTATTTAACTTTTAATGCTCATCTTGGGGATCCCAATCAATAAGATGTCTAAGGCTTCCAAGTTCTTACATTTTTTCTAACTGCAAGGAGACGGTCAACGGAGAATTTTCATCGCGAAACGTGGGCTGTTTTAACTGCTGACAATAAAGTTAAGCCTAGCAAAGGCCCAGGTAGCTTTGGTATTTAAGGAGGCTGTGATGGGCTTCTACCTAACTGGGCCGAAATTGTATGCAAGCTCGAATTTCATTGAATTTTCATTCTAGACTTATTTCCATAAATGTTCAAATCATAGGGGGACAATCATTGAGCCCACCTCAATCCTATGCTTCGATTCATACTCACAACGTGTTCGGCTCATATTCTTATTTATATTCGTTCAAATAAATATCAAGTAGCCGTTGCTTTCATTTCCTGAAATGCAATAAACCGTTGCTTTCATTTCCTGAAGTGCAACGAATCAAGTCGGTGTTGAGGATCTTGGGCAAAGAAAACGTCAGAACCATCAAATTCAATAAGAAAACACAGTGATTTATTAAGGTTCGGCAATTTGCCTACGTCATCAGGAGCAGAGCGACATCTTCTTTAGATTTCACAAAAACAGTACCAAAAATTCTTTTAGGTTTACAAATACGACACATATATAATCCTGGTGTACAATATGTAATTACAAAATTATTCATGTACTGTCCCGCGGGGTCGTTGCCCCCCACCCCAAACCACTTAACGAAACTCCTCCAATTTGACAGATGCTTTCGCTACGCTGGCTCACTCTGTTCAATTCCAACATATGTCTCTTATCTGGTACGTGAACCATACCTAACAGTCGTGCCCGAATCACTCTCAATTTGATCTTGAGTTTGAGCGCGAGCTCGACCTAATTATTAAATCTACGAATTCAAGCTGGCTTGTTTTGCACAAAAATAAGAAAGAAAATGTACATCTTTAAGCTGATATTAAATAGAACAAAAATTAAAAGATAATTAATTAGAAGTAATTTATTTTAAATAAAAAATCTTTTTGTTAATTACTCTTAATAAATTATTATTATTATTTTAATTTTACCATAATTTAGTTATATTTTTTATTAATTAAACGAATAGACTCATGAGACAATGAGAGTCGAATTCATGAGTCACCTATCAACTCTGTCCAATAACTAGATAGCGATGCAATCCTGCCACATTTCGGGCGCACGTAAACACTGTGTGATGTGGACATTTTAGTAATTTCACGTAAATTGGATGCTTCAAATGAATAATTCGTTTGATATTTTATCGTTAGAATAATCGGACTTCTATGATCTCAAATAAAATACAAGTTCATATCGACATTTAATAGTGACATAACTAGATATTTATTTTTAAGTAGCGTTTATGTTCAGAAAAAAAATTAGCTGAAGATATTCTAATTTAAATTTANTATATATATATATATATATATATATATATATATATATATATATATATATATATAGTTAAAGATTGGGTGGCATGCAAGAAAAATCTCCGAAAATAATCCTTATTACCTCAATCAATCGTAAATGTCAATATTCGAATCAAAATTTTAATTAAAATAAGTCTTCAAGTGTTTGTTTGGAACGGCTGCATTTTTTCTTATAAAAGTTAAAATTAAGAAAAAAATTATTTAAAAAAATTTACAAGATTAGCAGCTTGTGAAGAAAAAATTATTACACGCGGACTCTTATCTGCGTACAACAATGTTATACATATATTATACAAAAATGTTAAAAAATATTGCATATGGAGCCTGCAAATAATCTTATTCACAAGAAAGAGATGATCAACAAGAGACATACACTAAGACAGTACATCCTCCTGCATATGTCCAGTAAGAGCATTCATAACTAAAGCAAAAGGATTCGGGCTTAAAGCCAATCCCTGATGTAATCCAACTGAAATAGAAGAATACTAGGTCAATCCTCCTCTTGCTCAACACAAGTAAGAACCGTCATAGTTGACATCTTCAATGGTTTAAATATAAGTCTTATCAACATCTTTCTTTTCTAAAATTCTCCGAAGAACATCTCTCGAAAATAAGTTTTCTTTCCATAAAAAATAAAACATATGCAAATCCTTCTTGTTCTCTCTGTACTTTTCTATCATTCTCAATAAATGCAAACTTGTCTATCAAATATCAAATCAATTAAGCGAAATCTTTATAGCACATCTTAACACAAGTTAAATTACTCTCCCACGAATTTAAAGTATGACACATTAAATTAATTACTCTATAATTTGAGTTCTTGTTCATCCCCTTTTTTTTTCTTAAAAATAGAGAACAAAATACTCTTCCTATACTCTTTAGGAACCTCTTTTTCTCAAAAAAAAAAAATAATAATAATAAAATGATTAAAAAGAAAAAAAATTCTCAAATCTCTTAAATACTTTCACACTTCGTATAAGAATACCACAAGATGTTACTAATTTTTTATCCTTAATTTTCTTTAACACCTATTCATTTTTCCCTTTTACTAATGCAGTAGTAAAAATTAAAATTTTTATTATTATTAATGATATTAAGATCACTAAAATCGAACGTACTTTCAAAAACTACTTTAAAAAATTTATCAAAATATCTCACCTGCCTATACTAAATATATTCATCCAAGTAAAATACTTTTTAATTTTCATCTTTAATTTGCAATGGCTATGAATAAATTTAAACATAATAACATCATGAGATCTTGACACCTTCCCAAAGTTAGCTTCCCAAAACGTGAAGAATGCAATAAGCCTAACAGAAAAATCATCACCACACATAATTCAGTAGTATGTTCTACCAATAGAACAAGTAACAATATAACTAATAGAGATGATCTTTNGAGACGAAGCTGATGAGCATCGTCACCATATCGAAAATCAATCTGATATGGATGGCAATGATGAAGACGAAGACGAAGACGGGTCGAACCATGGTGGCAATCGAAGATGGCTTTTAATTGCCACAGCTCCGATTGTGACTATTGTCGGTATCGCTATCGTAACATGGGTGCGGAATTCCATAGCTGGGGGAAGGATTCCTTGTGGCATTGGCGATCGTGATGCTCAGCAATCTCGTGGGTCTCATGGTGGAGTGGCTCATGCCAGTAGGAACAGGACATGGTGGTCTCTGTTTTAGAGTTCAGATCACTTGGGTTTGGATCTCCTTAAAAACTGCAGCTGTTATTCTAACCAGAAAATAAACAAAAATGAGCTGCAGAGATTGGCATTAGCCTTTTTTACAGGCTTGTTAGTGTCTGGTACAACATTCTGCGGTGGTTGATGAAATTAATTAACATGAATTGTTCGTCTCTTCAGCTTTTTCTTGAATCGTTTTTTTTGGCATTTACATACATATCACCCAATTCTTATGTATTTACATATCTATCACCCAAAACTTCATCTTTTACATTTATAATGCCCAAATCATTCATATCGTATAAAAAATACAACTATTTTAACCTTTTGAAACTAAAATACACCTTTTAATGAACTTTATGTGTTAGCTATGTAAATACATGAGAATTGAGTATGTATGTGAATCGTCCTTGTTTTTCCTCTTCGTGTGACCGGTCACGCAACGCGGCGGTATAGCTAATAGCTGCCATTGTTGTGGGAAACTGAACTAGGTTCTGTAAAGCTTAACGCAACACCGGCTGTTATTATAATAGCAGATAGAGTCCAATGCAGCTATTTTGCGTAACATTCTTCTTCTAATTTCTGTTTGCTTGCTGTTTTTAGCTTTTCCAGGTGAGGAAAATGTGAAGCATTCTGTATTGATGGAGTGAAGAATGACAACATGGGAACAAATGCCTCTCTCAACGGTTATAAAAATTACAATATCATCTTTAGCTTTTTAATTTCTTTTATGTTGTTTTTTCCAATGATTTTTATATTATGAAATATGTGACAAAACTTAACAGGAAGAATTATATATATTTTAAACAGTGTGTCTATATTTATGAAAATGGGTCATAAAATGATTAATATAACGAGCAATTAGTAGATAAATAATAAGAAATTATTTAATATAAAATATAAATATAAAATTTTGAATATTTTTACTAATTTATATATAAAGTCCTAAAATAATATATTTTGAGTATATTTATATTAATATTTTTTGAAAAAAAAAATGAGCCAATTGACAAGTTCATAAGTCTGAGTTAAGGTTGGCTTGAGTTTGGTTTATTAGCTCATCGAGTTTAGCTCTTGAGTTGCTTATCCAGTTGAGTCCAATCTAGTTCACATGTCATCTGGCTTAGATGGAGCATGGCGATGGAATGTAATGACTAAAAATTTGATCAAAAGTTTAATTAATTTCTTAGAGAGAGAGAGAGAGATTTGGACATGAGCCTACTTATAAGCCAAACTCGCCTTAGTCAAATTTAAATTAGCCCTCACAGCTTATTGCTTTATTGGACATCATAAACCTTATTATTTTATTTTAAATTAATGTGATTGCATATTTGAGCATAAAATATAATGATCCTATTGAAAATTTTAAAGGTTTCATATAAATTATAAACTCTTATTTGAATAAAAAGGTGCTAAAATTATCTCTTAGTTTTAAGAGGAGCAAAGTGTCGAAATAGTTTCAGATTATTTATATATGGCCATTTTAGTCCTAAAGTTAGTGTCAAAATAATCCCACCATTTAAATTGTGGTTGAAATAGTCCTCAGATAGAACAATTAAAGCTCAATTTTAAAATAATCAGGAACAATTTTACCCCTTCAATAAATTCAAGTATTAAAACGACCCACGTGAATAGTATTTAATGCACATCAAGATAGCCCAAAAAAATGGTTAAAATTGAGAATTAATTTAGCATTTTTATAAACGCTGAAATTAAAATGGGCTCATGTAAATGAAAAATTATTGCATACGGACACCGCATGCAAAGATGCATGCGATGTCTGATCTACACCGTTGATCACCGTAAAGATGTATTTCGGTAGACCCATATTTAAAAAAAAAAAATTAATCAGACGGTGGAGATCCGTAATCGAAGGTGTAAATCAGACACCACATACTCAGTTCTAAGGTATCGTAAACGTAAGTGAATCTTAGCTAAAATTAAAATTGATTTATTTATTTATTTTTATGTTAAGTTTTTCTAAGCTTTTTTATTCATACTCAATTTAATTTCACCTCTCAGTTCAGTAAAAAAAAAATTACGTGCTTAGTCATCAAATTTCGGAAATAAGAATGCGGGATGGTTATAGGTAAACTGCTATTCATATTTTATGCATTTGTTGGCTATCATTGTCTAATTGCATGGTAATAGTGGATCAACATTTTCTTTTCTACAATATATCTTTTATTCTTATTTTGTGAAGCTGAAATAAATATATTGTGACATGAAGCTTTGATTAGATGGAATATCCTGAGGTGAATTCCTTAATTAGATGGTCTCAAAGTCAATTTGTAACTTTAGGGTTGATCTTGTCCACCTATCTAGATGAGCCTTAATCTACTTGATTAGTATCCAATTACAAGTTCTTAGCATTACAAGAGAATCTAACACACACATAGATAATAGAATAGTAGTATGAGGAAATACCAATATTTTTTTATGTGGAAAATCCTGGAAATGGAAAAGGATCATGAGGTCTAGCTTAGTCAAATAATCCATTGAATGATTGTAAGAGCATGAGTACACTCTTCTTCTAAATTAGAGAAAATAGAATTACAATGTTAAGAATTACATATTTACAATAATAGTTTAGCTATAATAGTTATAATTGGGTTATAACAAACGTAGTTATTGGCTGTAATAGTAATAGTTGGTCGCAAATATATATTTGGTTGCTACAAAGATAGTAGTTTATTGTAAAAGTTGTAGTTGGTGGTTGCAATAATGGTCTTAGACGATGTTTGTAGTTGAGCGGTTGGCCATAAAAACTGCAATAGCACCGGTCAACCACATTTATCGTAGTTGATGATTGCAATAATTCAATTGGTCACAAAGATTGTTATGGGAAGCTACAGTAATAACTGGCTACTTATGTCGTACTTGGTAGCTGCAATACTGTCAATTAGTCATAAAGGTCATGGTGGGAAGCAACAGTAGTAATTGATCATATATGTAATAGTTGGTCACATAAACTATAGTTGATAGTTGCAATAATATTAGTTGGTCACAAAGGCCGTAGTGAGAATTTACATTAGTGTTTGGCGACATAAGTCATAGTTGGCAGTTGCAATAGTAGTTAGTCATATAGTCCGCTATTGGTAGTTATATTGATAACTAGTCACATAAGTCGTAGTTGGTTACATGGGGCTTAGTTGGTAGCTACAAGAGCGTTGATTAGACATAAAGACCATAATGGAAAGTTGTAGAAGTAGCTAGCCACATAGGTTATGGTTGGTTACATGGGTTATAGTTGGTAACTCTAATAGCATTTAGCCATATAAATTGTATTTGCTCACATAGACTATAGTTGGTAGTTGCAATAGCGTCAATTGACCACTTAGGCCTTAGTTGGAAGCTGCAGTAACAGTTAGCCACATAAGTCATAATTAGTCTAAAAGTCAGTACTTTGTAGCTACGGTAATGTCAGTTGGTCACAGATGTCGTGGTTGAAAAGTGCAGTAGCAATTAGTCACATATGTCATATTTGGTAGTTGCAGTTGTGTCAGTTGGTCGCAAAAAATTGTAGTTGGAAATTGCAATAGCAATTAACCAAGCAGAATATAGTTGGTCATATAAACCATAGTTGGATTTGAATATAGATATATCAAATTCGGAGTTCATTTGACAATTTAATAGATGATCAAAATCTTCAAATGTGTTTACCGATTTGATTTGAACTTGATTGAATTCACATCTAACCAATTTGGTATTATTGAGTTCGTTTTGTTGAAACGATCAACTTGCTTATAAAGTTGTTGAAACGGGGGCTCTAGAAAATCGTGAATTTGAATTTGGAATATTTATTGTTAAAAAAAATTCATTGAGATTTCTATATATATATATGGGGTGGCCAATCCAATGGGAAGGGTATCATTTTGTGGCGGTGGATATGAGTCATATTGAACCTTCTTCTACCTATCTAATTAAGTAAAAAATTAAAATGTAGGAGTTAGGAAGGTAAATACATAAAGAATCGAGTGGCGTGCAGTAAATCTTGACTTGAACACTCCTTCCAACCTACCAAATGTGCGAGGTGTTACCACGCTTACCGCATCAATGGAACGCAGTAGCTACAGAAATCATATTTTTTTCATTTGAATTTTAGATTAGCTGCGGTTTTTTTTTTTATTTTTCTTGCTGAATAAAATATTAGTTTTACATAAAATAGTCAATTTCATTTAAAATACAAGGTCTACTCCTGTGTAGTATTGACTAGAAATTTGTACCTGCTTATCTTTTGTTGTATCAGCATATCTAATTTTATGCAATCAGGTTAATATTTCCATGGCTTTGTTGTGTGTCCAGCACAAATAATATGAACATGAACGAATTGAAGTCATATCTGTCCTTGAATCACACCCAATAAATCAAACATAAACAATAGAGAAAGAAAAAGAAACAGTTGGCTTTTGATTAGTAGAGCTAGGATCGGTCGGCTCTTGTTAGTCGGTTTCCAATCAAAGTACTTCTAGGTCGGCCGACCCTTAAGAGGTCGGTTTCTAGTTGTTTGTTTGCTCGATTGCCTCTATTTGGTCAATCGCTATCGTCTGATTGTTCTTGCTTCGAATAACCTGCATTGATTTACAAAATCCATTTTTCGATATGTGTCTTATTTATCGAATTCATGAAAAATACAATCCAAAGTCTTTTGTTTTATCAACTATTAGATCTTTGGATGGACAAGTNATTCTTAAGTTATTTTCAGGTTATTTCTGGGTTATTTTCAATAATACCGAAATAACCCAAAAATAACCCACGGTTTTTATTTTTGGGTTATTTCTTGGTTATTTTGGTATTATTAAAAATAATCCAGAACTAACCTGAAAATAACTTAGAAATAACTTGGTCTGCACGTAAATTTACGTCAGGAATCCGCACAATAAAATTTTTGCATGGGAAGGGTATAATTTTGTGGCGGTGGATACGAGTCATATTGAACTTTCTTCTTCCTACCTCATCAAGTAAAAAAATTAAAATATAGGAGTTAGGAAGGTAAATACATAAAGAATCGAGTGGCGTGCAGTAAATCTTGAATTGAACACTCTTTCCAACCTACCAAATGTGCGAGGTGTTACCACGCTTACCGCATCAATGGAACGCAGTAGCTACAGAATCATATTTTATTGCTGAATAAAATATTAGTTTTACATAAAATAGTCAATTTCATTTAAAATGCAAGGTCTACTCCTGTGCAGTATTGACTAGAAATCTGTACCTGCTTATCTTTTTTTGTATCAGCATATCTAATTTCATGCAATCAGGTTAATATTTCCATGGCTTTGTTGTGTCCAGCACAAATAATATGGATAAATTGAAGTCACATTTGTCCTTGAATCACACCCAACAAATCAAACATAAACAACAGAGAAAGAATCGGTTGGCTTTTTGATTAGTCCATTTAAGATCGGTCGGCTCTCGTTAGTCGGTTTCCAATCAAATAACTTCTAGGTCGGCCGACCCTTAAGAGGTCGGTTTCTGGTTGTTTGTTTGCCCGATTGCCTCTATTCGGTCAATCGCTATCGCTTGATTGTTCTTGCTCCGGATAACCTGCATTGATTTACAAAATTCATCTTTCGATATGTGTCTTATTTCTAGGAATTCATGAAAAATACAATCCAAAGTCTTTTTTGTGTTATCGACTATTAGATCTTTGGATGGACAAGATCAATCAAAGCAAAATTAATTAAAAATTGTAAAATAAAATATTTTATTCTTAAATCACAATGAATTTAAAATTGTTGGNATTAATTAAAAATTGTAAAATAAAATATTTTATTCTTAAATCACAATGAATTTAAAATTGTTGGAAAAAAAAAATTATTTGATTGATTAAAGGCATGTTTATAAAACCCATTTCAACATAAATTTAATAGCTATTAGATGTACTTTGATCAAAATCTTACTAGAATATTATATAACCAAACTTTTCCCCGAATTTTATTATCACTAAGTTTGGCACATTCCTAGGCCCAATCAAAGATGCCGGAGGTGCCTTGTATTAAATTAATCATAATATTTGACGCGTNTTATATAACCAAACTTTTCCCCGAATTTTATTATCACTAAGTTTGGCACATTCCTAGGCCCAATCAAAGATGTCGGAGGTGCCTTGTATTAAATTAATCATAATATTTGACGCGCCACCAACAAATTTTCATCATCCCACAGAAATCTCAAGGTGTGATATGGATCTTGAGGCAATCTTTTGAGCAATAAACATTCAAATTTTGATAAAAAAATCATCTGAAAGACTTATTTCAGCAAACTTATAGTTAAGCTGACTGATTCGACGAAACGGACTCAATGGTATCAAATTTGGTCAAATTTAAGTTAAATCAAGTCCCGATTAAGACTTTAGACCTTATTTGGAAGTTTTCTGGATGCATTTGTATGGTTAAACAGATGTCAAATCCAACGATTTCATAGTAGAATTGAGCGTCTCGACAAATTGAATCTAACGAGCCCAAGATCGCTTAATTCAAACATCATCATGTCACTCAAATGTTTATCAAACAACGTCATATCAAAGGAAATTATTCATACCGTCTGATCAAAATAGTTAATATTCTTGTATTAATTGTACCCAGAACATCATCATGACACTCAAATGTTTAGATTATTCTTGTAGTTAATATTCTCTAATGAGAAAAAAGGGAGCTTGAAGCTCGAAAATGAGTTTGAAGCTTGGAGAATGAACTGAAGTTTAGCACAGCTCCTGTCGTCGTAAACTACCGTCAACCACCGCCAACTACCATTGATTGTCGTTAATCCCCACCAACCACTACCTACGGTTGCCACCGATCACCATCGATTGCCGCACACTTCTTACAACAAAATTATTCGTGTGCCAATGTTGTAACTCCGACGAGTGCTCAACCATTTCCCACCCGCGGGACAATGAACTATACATGTAATATTCAGTTTATAGTGGATTTCTTCAGTTGGGCTACACCCTGTAGTTTTTTCGTTTTATGGGATTTCCACATAAAAACTTCTAATATCACTACAAGTTATTTTACCTCTCCTAAATGTTCGTCGAATCTTCATACCACGCCTAGACGATAATACACTACTCCACCGTCGCAAAATTTTTAGCACACATCAATATTAAAATTAATATAATAACATAATTAATAACTATCAACTTTATAAAGTTTTTAAAACTCCACAGAATCTGTTTGGGACAGTTTTCGATCTGCTTTACGATTCAAATCGTTACCACAACTTCATTTGGGGAAATTACTTGTTTCTAAAAAATTTAGTAAGGAGAAGCTATTTTTTTTCAGCCTGATCAANATATATATATATATATATATATATATATATATATATTGGTTTATTTTATGAAGGAGATTTTCTTAAATATCTGCACATTCTTTGACCTGTATGCACCACCATATTGTTCATGAGTAACTTAGGGTCTGTTTGGGTCAGCTGCAATTTATTGAATAATCTGCTGATAAGCTGATGAACTGATTAAAAATAATCTGCTGATAAGCTAGGTGCGGTGACTATTATAAATTTCTATTTTTTTGAAAAAGTCTGACAGCTACCAGAAAGTTGTCGCCGCATCTAGACAGATGCGGTGTGAAAATATTGTTTTCAGCGTTTTGAAAATGCATAAGCTGCCAAAATGCAGTTTACCCAAACAGATGAAGTGCATTTTCAAAACGCCACCGCACCGAATAAACTACCTTTAACGGACCCTTAGTCTCTAAGGTCTCATGACCAAACAAAATTAATTGATGCCAGTTTTTTCTTTGTATTGACCTAAGTGACTTGGTGGCAAAGGTACTACCAGTTCCTCGCAGGAAAATATAGCTCATTAATTGAATAAACACAAAAAGAGTCTTCTCAACAGCTCAATTCATTAATACATTGTTTTCTTCGTAAAAGTATGCTTTCTTTTGCCAAGTAATATTATACTTAAAATATTACTAGCTAGAATAATTAATTGATTTTTTTTTTTGTTAGTATTTAGTTTGCTACAATCTAATTGATTATTAATATCATTTTAGTTATTTTAGTAATATAATAATTTTCAAAAATACTCTCGATTGACATGAAACTCAACTCGTATTGAGACTAGGAGCTCAAAATATTAAATTAAGCATAACCTATGCACAAATTTGAATGAAATGTCTTTGTGAGATAAATTAAATGATCTAAAAATGATCTAATCTGAGTCCCAGTGAACCCAGATTATACACTTAAAACAAAATAATAAGCTTTGAAACATCCTCAAGGGGACCAAATGATCTCTAAATCTGAGAATGTTAAGTAGTCATAAAATATCATTCGATCAAAGAGATCATTGCGGATCGTCCGATGAAATATTTTAGATCTAAAAAGTATATACGGAGGATTTCACTCTCAAAACATGTAAATACACTCTCACTTTCTTCTTGAAGGTGACCTGGACTTATAAGAGAAGGTTGAAGGGAGATCCAAGCTCAAGAGAATTCTTGAGCCTTACCATCATCATTGGTGCATTGCCAAACCACAGTTGTCAAGCCACCATCGTTGCCCGATCACATCCATCATCGGACCACCATTATCCATGCACCATCTTCAATACTCCACTGTCGTTGATGTTGTACCATTATAACTCAATCACCACCATTGAGCCACCACCACAACTATCATGCTGCCATTGCTCAGCCGCAGACACCACCAAACCACAGTTGTCCGACTACAACAGTCATCGGACCACCAACATTATCATCAGACTACCATTGGTAAATCATTGTCATCACCATCGCGATTGTTGGATCATCACTGTCAACGCCGAACCACTATCGCCCAACAGCCATTAGACCTTTATTGCTCAACCATCGCTACACACGGTGAAACTCGCATCTGATCTATGTCACAATGCCCCCTTTCATCACAGCAGCCGAGTCACTGCTAGTTTTCTAATATTTTCTACCACTATTCTAGTGAATGTCTGGCTGATAACCCTAAATTGTGTAATATCTAGATTTTCTCTTGTTTATGGGCCAACAAAGCCTTTTTAACTTATATTAACATGTTTGAATCATCAATTAGATTAGACCCCATAGTTTTTGCCTTTTGGTTTTCCACATAAAAAGCCCAGCTTAATGTCTACTTTGATAGTTTGTCTTTCAGCTATTTGTGGGTCAAATATACGTACGACACTAAGATGTTAATATATCACTCCAAAACTTTGAAACTCGAATAAAATAATAATGATTATGCAAGTCTTTTTTTCGACCGACCAAAAAGTTGATATGAAGGTGTCGTAAAGCATCACCAACTTAGGGATGCATAGATTTAATACTAAAAGTGGATCAAGTGTGGACTATCTTTGAGTATTTCCATGTTTTAGTGCACTCTGATTTATCAAATCATAATCTTCTTCCATATTGCCTTCTATGAGATTAGAAATTGCTCCTCCATTATTGATACATGATGTTTATTGGGACATATGGGCATAGTGTTAAGTTTGCTAGCGATCATATTTTCAATAATGCTAAAATTTAGCTAATTTTGAATACTATGTAAATTTTAATCCATTTTTTCATTATATTGATTAGAATCAAAGTTTTTAATTAAAAGAAATGTAACAATATTTAATTTATGAATTATCTACATTGAAACTAGCAGGCTCAATTTTGAGTTATTTGTGCCCGTTCCAACTTGAAATCGGCTCGATCAAGCTCGAAATCAAAACAAGATGACCCAAAGTGAGTTGTTTTGATCCATTCNCAATTTTGAGTTATTTGTGCCCGTTCCAACTTGAAATCGGCTCGATCAAGCTCGAAATCAAAACAAGATGACTAAAGTGAGTTATTTTGATCCATTCCAGCTTGAAATTTACTCCTAGCTGATTACATTTGATTTTATTTAGCATTATATATATTTTTCTACATAACAATACTTCGTGCCGATCGAGCTGATCTCGAGCCAAGTCGAGCCGATCCTTGTACGGCTCGAAATCGGCTTGAAAATCAACCCAAAATTGGCTCATAGCTTGGCTTGTTTATTACGATCCGAGCTAAAAATCAAATCAATTTTCAAGTAATTAAAGATCTTCGAGCTAAATTTAAATACTTTTAAAAAATTAATAGAACATCTAAAACAAGTTTAATGTAATTCATTTTCAATAATTTATTTTATTTCATAAATCCAGGTTTACTTCATAGATTTTAAAGCTAAATCAAATGGAAATGAATAAAAATGTACTCTATCATTCTATGTTTTTAAGAAATTATTTAAATATAATTTTTATTTATATATTTTTAAATATACATTAAATTTCTAAAATGTATTAATGAAATGCGCAAAACTAAGGGTCCGTTTGAGGCAACTTATAAGTGCAGACGGCGTTTTCAAAATGCCGCCGTACCGTTTGGTTAGCGTGTTTCGTCAGCTTATCCGAAACTGCGTTTGAGTTCTTACACTAAATGCAGGTCGCGGGTCGACTCTTGTGGCCGGCCTACGGGCCGCATTTCAGGATAAGCAGTTTATCATGAAACGCACAAGCTGCTCCAAACGAACCCTAATTATACTTCTCCAAAGTTGTGTAACTTCTGGAAAAAAAAAAATATTAATTTTCATATCTTAAGAAAATGTTTTCAAACTTTTTAAAATTCATTAAATTCATTAAACTATGTAACGAATTCAACTTAGAAATTTATTAAAATATATCTATATTATCCAAAAAAATATATATTCTATGATTATTGTATAAAAAATGTTANCGCAGCTTGCGTGCGGACACCGATCCGGGCCGTAAATCACCTGATTTACGGTCCTGATGTATTTCGGTGGGCCCCACTTAAAATTTTTTTTTTTTTAAAAAAACGGAAATAATCCTGACCGTAGATCATCGTGATCTAAGGCCAAGATCGAACACCGCATGCAGAGATGCATGCGGTGTCCGCACGCAATAATCCCTCCTCTCTCTCTCTATGTATATATATGAACCAGTGTGGCAAGTTTGTGGGTAGCTGTGTTGTCAATCGTAAGACCTCTCTAACCCGGGTTCAAACTCTATAGGGATGAATAATATATATACAAATTATTTATTATCTTAGTATTGCACAGAACTCCAACACACACTCGGGTAATTAAAAAGTAACATGACATGACATTTTGATTTTATGTGAAAAAAAAGTGAGGGAAAAAAACACGGGATCTAGCCTAATCAAAATAATTGATTGTAAATACTAAATACATATGTTTACTCTTGTCCTAAATTGGGAAAAATATAGTTACAAACTTGATCATTGTAAATGTACAATAATAATCATAGTCTTGTTGTAGTTCTCTGTGATAACAAACTACAAGGGCCATATTTGATTGTTATAAAGGCAATAGTACACCGCGAGTGTTGTAGACGATGATTGTAGTAGTGTCAACTTGTCATATAGGTAGAAATTAAAAGTCATGGTATTATTTAGTCATGTGAGCTACATATGGTAGCTTCAGGAGTATCAGTTGGTCACAAAGGTTGTGATGGGAAGTTGTAGGAGCTGAGATGACATCTGTAAACTGCAGAAGCAAGAGTTGGGAGCTACATAAGTTGTAAGCCATGTTGATCGTAGCTGGTCAAAGTGGTAAGTTGGGATGACATTCGTAGGTTGTTAAGGAAATAATTGGGAGTTGCACGAGCAGTAAGCAACATAAACTGTAGTTTATCACGTAAGTCGTAGTGATGAGCTGAGATGAAGTTCATAGGCTGCAGAGGCTAGCGTTGAAAGTTGCACTAGCTGTAAGCCACGTAAGACATAGTTGGTTATGTAGGCCATATTGATGAGCTGTGCTGACGCTCATACACCATAGGGGCCGAAATTGGGAATTGCTTGAGTTGTAAGCCACATAGGTCATGACGGTTACATTGACTGTATCGGTCACGTAAACCAAAGTAGTCACCTGCAATAAAAGAGCTTTAGCAGTCTACATTGTTACACCATCATGAGGTGCATTATTACACTCTCTTTGAGTGGTGTTGTTACATCGTATGTGGGGCGTGTTGTTACACCATCATCAAGGTGTGTTGTTGCACCAAATTCAATGTGTATTATTGTATTGGACTACATATTACTCTGCTGCTTACTTTGTTGTTCAAAAACATAGGCTAAGATTCCACAATGCATTTTGTAACTCCACAAGAGATTTTGTTGCATGAAGCTGGTGGTGGCCATTCGTGGTTGACAAGCAATGGTTGACAACTGTAGAAGCTGGAGGGGTTCGCCTAACCATCGGTACAGATTACTAGAATTCAGCTCTTGCTTCTAAAGGCTCTACTCTTCCTCATCTTAGGGTCCGAGTCCCCACTCAAAAAGGGGTAGGGCTCTATTTATGAAGTCTTGAAGAGGTCTCATTGAAAATAAAGAAGAAATTCATATCACTCCATCGAACGACTAGAAGATATTCCTTTGATTAGATGACATTCATTGGACTTTTGAATGTCTTAATGATGTCAAATTTGAGTGATCTTAGGCTCGTTGGATTCGACTTGTCGAAACATTTAATTTGAATATAAGTTTTTCATATTTGGAATTTGTTTATTCTTCCAATTATGCACTAAATGTTCTAAAAGTTGTTTCATGACTTGGGTTTGAGTTTGATTTGATATAACTTAAATCAATTTTGGTACCACTATGTCTATCTTGTCGAGTCAGTCAATTGACTGTAATTTTATTGAAATAGAAGTTGCAAATGATTTTTAATTGAAGTTTGAAGACCCTTTGTTGAAATATTGCATCAAGATTCGTGTCATGTCTCAAGATTCATGATGGAAATTTATTAATGGTGACTAAGTTGCCGCCCTCTTTTGGGAAAGACGAATTTCATTGTCTGAAAATAACAANCCCCCCCCGAATCTATAAGAAGTTCTCGAAGACTTGAAGTCTGAATGACATGTAAGATGACTGGTCTACTACACTCGTGTCCAAGATACTAACATGAACAACCTTTCGAAACTGTAGTGAAGGTTGCCCCTAGTTCGGAAATGCTTATTATAGACTTGATGTCTGAATGTGATATAGAAAGACTACCCTTACTAAAATCGTGCCTGTGACGTTAATGTGAACGAGCTTCAAGGCTACAGTGAAGTAATGCTCCTAACTATATTATAATTTACAAGTGATCTCCAATTTTTGTAATCCAATTATTTCCAATTCAAGATAAAAGTGAACCTCTTTACTTTCAATTTTATAGTTGTTTATTTTGACTGCCCCAGACCCCATAATTTTATTCTTTTTCCCTATTTTTTTCACGTAAAATTATGCGTTTCTCTCTGACATCTATATTTGTGTGTGTGCTGAAAAAGTATATTGAGCTAAGGCATTAGATTGCTCTATCTCTGGATATTTTCTAACACACAACAAAAATCATATAAAAAATATTATTTACATTTACTTATATAGAATAAAATATACCATTTCGAGCATATGTTTTAGTGTTATTTAGAATATTTGATGTTCTATAAATAAGTTTTAATATTATGAAGTTTATTTTGATCAAATTTTAAGAAGGAAATACACTACCTGAATTTTCTCCTTCATATCACAAGTCAACTAAAAAATAACCTTCTATTTATTTATAATTAAAAAAAAATATAAAAATACAAATAAACTGAAATAACATTCTTATACGTCAGTAAAATATAAAATTGGCTTTCTTATAAATAAGTTAAGGCCTAAACTTATGCTAGCTAGAATTCATTTGAACTGATTCAACAATATACACCCAAATGACTAACTCTCTGCCCGATGGGCTAAGTTTTACTCAGTCAGGAAGAATTCTCCCGGTGGAAATTAAGGATTGACTATCAGATCAATTCATTCAGCCGGCTATTATTAATTAACCGGATCAGTCTTGTTAACCTTCTTCATAAATCTAGATAGTCGTCTGTGCCTGAAAGGTCAACTAATCGATGGTCGCTATTCATCTGACTGACCGTAGCAGGATCGCCTCACCTCATCGGTTGTGGAGATTGAGTTGAAGGATAGAAAGGCTCTGGGCCCGCAAGGCTTTAATCCCTAGAATAACATGTACAAATTCATTAAAGCAGGATTAGAAATGTAATTTTTTTTATTGCAAGCAAGAGGACTTTTCAAGTAAGAAAAGTTTCATCCCCAAACAAGTCCGAGATGGGCTTCTAGCCCAGAGAAAATGGGCCTAGATTGTAAGGAAGCTCCAAATCATTAAAATTTTATTCTGAACTTATTTCATAAATGTACCAATCACAGGGGGACAATACTTGAGCCCACCTCAATCCATGCTTCGATTAATACTCACAACGTGTTCGGCTCACGTTCTTATTTATATTCGTTCCAATAAATATCAAGTAGCCGTTGCTTTCATTTCATGAAATGCAATGAACCTTTCATTTCATGACGTCCATTGAATCAAATCAAGGTCAAATGACCAAATCACCCTCAATTTGAACTTAAAGTTTAATTGAGTTTGAACTCGAGTTCGATCTTAATTCTACGAATTCAAGTTATCTTATTTTGCACGAAAAAGAGAAAAAAAATTACAGATTTAAGCTGATATTATAACTAAATAGCAAATAGAACAAAATTTAGACTGATCATTAATAAGAACTAATTTATATTAAATAAAAAAATCATTTTTATCAATTATTTTAAATTATTTACATTTTTTTTNATATATATATATATATATATATATATATATATATATTGGTTTATTTTATGAAGGAGATTTTCTTAAATATCTACACATTCTTGGACCTGTATGCACCGTCATATTGTTCATGAGTAACTTAGGGTCTGTTTGGGGCAGCTGCAGCTTATTGAATAATCTGCTGATAAGCTGATAAACTGATTAAAAATAATTTGTTGATAAGCTAGGTGCGGTGACTATTATAAATTTCTATTTTTTTGAAAAAGTCTGACCGCTACCAGAAAGTTGTCGCCGCATCTAGACAGATGCGGTGTGAAAACATTGTTTTCAGCGTTTTGAAAATGCATAAGCTGTCAAAACGCAGTTTACCCAAACAGGTGAGGTGCATTTTCAAAACGCCACCGCACCGAATAAACTACCCTTAACGGACCCTTAGTCTCTAAGGTCCCATGATCAAACAAAATTAATTGATGCCAGTTTTTTCTTTGTATTGACCTAAGTGACTTGGTGGCTAAGGTACTGCCAGTTCCTCGCAGGAAAATATAGCTCATTAATTGAATAAACACAAAAAGAGTCTTCTCAACAGCTCAATTCATTAATACATTGTTTTCTTCGTAGAAGTATGATTTATTTTGCCAAGTAATATTATACTTAAAATATTACTAGCTAGAATAATTAATTGATTTTTTTTTGTTAGTATTTAGTTTGCTACAATCTAATTGATTATTAATATCATTTTAGTTATTTTAGTAATATAATAATTTTCAAAAATACTCTCTATTGACATGAAACTCAACTCACATTGAGACTAGGAGCTCAAAATATTAAATTAAGCATAACCTATACACAAATTTGAATGAAATGTCTTTGCGAGATAAATTAAATGATCTAATATGTGTCCCTGTGAACACAGATCATACACTTAAAACAAAGTAATAAGCTTTGATACATACTCGGGGGGGATCAAATGATCTCCAAATCTGAGAAGGTTAAGTAGTCATAAAATATCATTCGATCAAAGAAATCATTTCACTCTCAAAACATGTAAATAGACTCCCATTTTCTTCATGAAGGCGACTTGGACTTATATGAGAAGGTTGAAGGGAAATCCAAGCTCATGAGAATTCTTGAGCCTTACCATTGTTCATTGCCAAACCACAGTTGTCAAGCTACCATTGTTGCACGATCGCATCCATCATCGGACCACCATTATCCATGCACCATCTTCAATACTCCACTGTCGTTGATGTTGTACCATTATAACTCAATCGCCACCATTGAACCACCACCGCAACAATCAAGCCGCCATTGCTCAACCGCAGACACCACCAAACCACAGTTGTCCAACTACAACAGTCATCGGACCACCAACACTATCATCAGACTAACATTGGTAAATCGTTGTCATCACCATCGCGATTGTTGGATCATCACTGTCATCTTCGAACCACTATCGCCCAACCGCCATTGGACATTTATTGCCCACCCATCGCTGCACACGGTGAAACTCGCATCCGATTTATGTCACAATGCCCCTTTCATCCATCTTCAATCACAGCAATCGAGTCACTGCTAGTTTTCTAATATTTTCTACCACTATTCTAGTGAATGTCTGGTTGATAACCCTAAATTATGTAATATCAAGATTTTCTCTTGTTTATGGGCCAACAAAGCCTTTTTAACTTATATTAACATGAATGAATCATCAATTAGATCAGACCCCATAGTTTTTTGCCTTTTGGTTTTCCACATAAAAAGACCAGCTTAATGTCTTCTTTGATAGTTTGTCTTTCAGCTATTTATGGGTCAAATATACATACGACACTAAGATGTTAATATATCACTCCAAAACTTTGAAACTCAAATAAAATAATAATGATTATGCAAGTATTTTTTTCGACCGACCAAAAAGTTGATATGAAGTTGCCATAAAACATCACCAACTTAGGGATGCATAGATTTAATACTAAAAGTGGATGAAGTGTGCACTATTATTGAGTATTTCAATGTTTTAGTGCACTCTGATTTATCAAATCATAGTCTTCTTCCATATTCCCTTCTATGAGATTAGAAATTGCTCCTACATTATTGATATATGATGTTTATTGGGATATATGGGCATGGTGTTAAGTTTGCTAGCGATCATATTTTCAATAATGCTAAAATTTAGCTAATTTTGAATATTATGTAAATTTTAATCCATTTTTTCATTATATTGATTAGAATTAAAGTTTTTTAATTAAAAGAAATGTAACAATACTTAATTTATGAATTATCTACATTGAAACTAGCAGGCTCAATTTTGAGTTATTTGTGCCCGTTCCAACTTGAAATCGGCTCGATCAAGCTCGAAATCAAAACAAGATGACTAAAGTGAGTTATTTTGATCCATTCCAGCTTGAAATTTACTCCTAGCTGATTACATTTGATTTTATTTAGCATTATATATATTTTTCTACATAACAATACTTCGTGCCGATCGAGCTGATCTCGAGCCAAGTCGAGCCGATCCTTGTACGGCTCGAAATCGGCTTGAAAATCAACCCAAAATTGGCTCATAGCTTGGCTTGTTTATTACGATCCGAGCTAAAAATCAAATCAATTTTCAAGTAATTAAAGATCTTCGAGCTAAATTTAAATACTTTTAAAAAATTAATAGAACATCTAAAACAAGTTTAATGTAATTCATTTTCAATAATTTATTTTATTTCATAAATCCAGGTTTACTTCATAGATTTTAAAGCTAAATCAAATGGAAATGAATAAAAATGTACTCTATCATTCTATGTTTTTAAGAAATTATTTAAATATAATTTTTATTTATATATTTTTAAATATACATTAAATTTCTAAAATGTATTAATGAAATGCGCAAAACTAAGGGTCCGTTTGAGGCAACTTATAAGTGCAGACGGCGTTTTCAAAATGCCGCCGTACCGTTTGGTTAGCGTGTTTCGTCAGCTTATCCGAAACTGCGTTTGAGTTCTTACACTAAATGCAGGTCGCGGGTCGACTCTTGTGGCCGGCCTACGGGCCGCATTTCAGGATAAGCAGTTTATCATGAAACGCACAAGCTGCTCCAAACGAACCCTAATTATACTTCTCCAAAGTTGTGTAACTTCTGGAAAAAAAAAAATATTAATTTTCATATCTTAAGAAAATGTTTTCAAACTTTTTAAAATTCATTAAATTCATTAAACTATGTAACGAATTCAACTTAGAAATTTATTAAAATATATCTATATTATCCAAAAAAATATATATTCTATGATTATTGTATAAAAAATGTTATTTATTTTAATTGAATTAATGCAATTTCTTCTATTTATATTTTAATATTTTAAAATTAAATAAAATGGGATTTCTGTCAACATGCCAAACAATAAATTCGGAACATCATCGTGGCTATCCTTCATTTAGTCAAAGAACACATTAAAATGATTGACAACCATATGATAGTGATTAGATAAATGTAGGCAACAAATTATTGTTAGGTTTGGGAATGGCTTGCATTGGGAAGGCTAGAATTGAGTGCATTTAATGGGGTTCTTAGTGTCATGGACTTCCAATCAAATTGTGGGCAAGGCCTTGCAAAAGGAAGTGAGCGTATGCGAGGTCTGTCTCTTTTTTTTTAAGATATCTGGTATGATGATGCCATCATGATCTTTGGATTCAAAACCCTAAATCCAACATCAAGCCCTATTTTTTGTAAGGCCGAAGTCATGCATATAATAACTTTTTAACTGAATTTATAGTTGTGCCTTCATAAAATTTGATAATTCAAAACTGCAAATAGATCAACTCGTTGAGCTCTATGATGGTACTTAGATTCTATTGTTTAGAAGCTCAAGGTATGTTATGGTTTTGAACGATAGATTTCATAAGCCAGAGTTTTGGGTAAATTCTAAGTTGTGTCAAAAAAGTGTTGAGTTCTAAAATTTTTAAAAATTTAGGTGAGTTCAATGAAGTTTGAGTGAGTACAATTTCATTTAAATCAAATCTTAAATTTAAAATATTAGTAATTCATATTTTCTTAAAAAAAATACAGAGATTTTGTATTCAATATACTCCCAATTGGGTTTCAATAGTGAATTTCTTTAATTGGAACACCCCTATACAATGGTATGCATATTATCCCTATGTAACTTCCATTAAAGGGAAATATTGGATGTTCACTCTTACAATCTATTAATTGATAAGAACTTCTATGATATACTTTTTTCTATTGCAAATGAGTCTTCCTATGTTGGTTCAACTTTACAATCTTTTGATAAGCTGAACTGATATTTTGAGGACCAAAACCAATTCCCATACGTGAATGTTCCAGGATAAACTAGCTTATAATGATCTTGAGCCATTCGTTCTTAGTAGGCTTCAAGATTTTATTAAGCCTTAGACATGTCTCTTTCAATCCTTTTAGCCCCTTTAACTGTAATTTGATGTCTTTTTCAATTAAGAAGCGATAGATTAGGATTGTCGTCGCACATTATATTTGCTCACTTCAATGACACTACAACACAGGTTTTCTTCCACAACGTCAATAAAAACTTATATGCCTTCAAATACTTGCATAAAAATTCATAAGAAATTTCCCCTTCTCTCCAATTATAACTCAGGCGAGTAGGTAGTTTGTTGGAGCTGGCAATAAGTGCTGACATGAAGTCATAGAAATTGTTGCTTCGAATTCCACCAGCCAACTGCAATTTGAGAATCAAAGAGATGAGCCTAACTAATAAGAAAAGATCTCCTAGTACCAGGTTGAACCAATGTTTATGAATACAATTTAAACTCCATAGCTTCTGAGCCATAACACCAACTTTATTCTTATTTCTCTCAATTTTCTCCCAATCATAACTTTGTACAAGACCCACGATCAAATCTCCCATGTCATTAATTAGCTGTTAGTTTTGGATGGCTACCAAGTACTAACAAAATTGGATGTTTAAAAATTGATCAGACCTGAAACTGTTTGACTCAAACCCCTACTCAAATGTTAAACAAGTTAGAAAATTCAACCCGAACTCTACCCTTCTTCAACCCACTAACCCGAACTTATACCCCGTTAACAAAAGAAATGACAGCTATGTAGGTCAAGTTAAATTCAAGTCGATTTTATGTCAATTTTGAGGCAAATTCAAGTTGGCGGATCAATGTAGAATTCATTATTTCTCCTCTAGTTCCAATTGGAATTGCTAGAAATTAAAGAGAGAGCAAATAAATGGCTCTAATTTATGGCCAAAGGAAAGAGATGAAATCTCCATTGTTGACTTCTCATTAAGCTATCAAATTGTGATTAAAATTTTCAATAAATAAGCCTTACAATTGGTATTTACATTATTATTTGGATGTTATTAATCCTCATGAAATAATGAATGATGTAATTCCCAAATGATGCCTTCCATGTGTATGCATGTTTCCCATTGAGCGTTATGGATGGATAAATCCACTTAATCCGAGTTATAGAAATTTCTTATTGCTATATATATATATATATATATATAGCGATATGGCGCCGCATTTCTAGATCAGTTGGTAGAGCATCAAATTTGTTCGTTATAAGTTCCCTCTGGTCAAGGGTTAGAATTCCCCCTTACCTATGAGGTTAGTACTCAGAGTGGTTAGACGCATTAGGGGCGGTCGGGGCTCGTCTAATAGCCTTCGGCCATTCCTTTAGATA
>JXCR01054931.1:15006-48694 GCA_002079205.1 Phalaenopsis hybrid cultivar | reverse complement strand
AACTATTATAACAACCAAGTACAACTTTTGTAGCTAACTACTGTTATTATAGCCTTCAATTAGAATTCTTATAGCTGAATTATAATTAACTAAGTCAAACTACTATTATAAAATTGTGTTTGGCAGTTCCATAGTTCAAGAGAATAGTGGACTTAAATACTTTTATTTTTGTTGTGGATTACTCTGACCATGATAGGCCCCTAAATTTTTCCTCTTTATATGATTTTTGTGTCCTATATTTTTATTTATTTAGGTGCTAGAAAATTATACTAAGCCAAGGCATGAAATTTCTCTTTTATTAAGAATTTTATAGTACACAATAATATTCCGTCAAGATATATCATAAAAAATATCCCAAGAAGAGGGCCTACAACATCACAATTCAAGACATTAGTCCGCAAACTAAATAGAAAGTAGAGATTATCATTCAAATAAAACCTCGAACCTAAATCTAAGAAAATGAATAATTTCATAGGAATTAACTACTTAAGAACTCACAAAAGGATGCGAAATCAAAGCCATTACTCTTGCAACCTTGCTTGAAAGAGAACAAATTGAATCCAACTAAACATTTTGAAATTAAAGTAGTGTTGATCCCACCATTTTAAATGTATAAACTATATAGTGTAACATAACCAATCAAGTTAATCATCCTTAACATGTGAATATTATTGTTCACTCATAATGCAAACTTTATTTGAGTTAGTTATCCAATTATGAAGATAAGAAATTCAAGTATTAACCATGATTTTCTAATCTTGTAGATGTATTTATAGGGCAGGTTTGGTTTGGTAATCGCAAATCAATAGTTAGAAAAAGTTAATTAAATACTAATTTTACAACAATGCCCCATAAGTAAGATATGGTTTGCTAATTTGAAATCTTTATTTAAAGAGAAACAATGAAGTTTTTAATTGAAATAAATTATCATAAAATTAATTTTGAAGTTATTTATATTTTAAGGGTAAGAAAATCAAATCCTTGACTGGAAAAAGCATAATATAAATGAATAAAACTAGAAAATAAAAATCTAATTTAAGGTAGGCATACAATTAGAAATAAACAAAATGCTTTTCAAATATGATATAAATAAGGTTAAGCGATACACCCTGCAAATAAAAATTATAATAAAATAACCATGATCTATCATACTACTTCCTAAACTCATTCTATAGATCAATAAGAAAATGAAGCCATGGCCTCCAAGCTATTCAAGTGGATAGAGCTTTGATATGCCATCTAGTACGCCTATTTGAAACTCGCGTTGCATGTAAGGCATGTATAAGCTAAAGTAACACACACACACACACACACACCCAAACAACACAATACACACACTATATTGTGAACAATTTCTATCAAATTGCATGACATCTCATCATCACATTGAATTCTAATTACTCTAATCTTGGAAAAATGTGTGTTTATTAATGCATGAAGCATACAAAAATACATAATTATGATAATTATAACAATTTTAAATACATCAAAATAATATGTTAATAATAAAATACACTTATAATGTAGAAAATAATCTCATAACAAAATAGTATTTAATAATAATTGACATTAAATCAATATTTTTCAATAGTAAGAAAATTAACTAATGTTAACATATGTCAACTAATCCATTATTAGCTAAATAATAGCATATTAATGAAAAATAATATATTTTTTTTAAAAATTTAATCATAACTCAAAAAGAAAACAAACTCTAGTTGAATATAGTATATATTCGATCAAAATTTGATTGTGAGGATGATGTTAGTGAAGATAAGTGTGAATTAACATTAGTACGAGCATTGGGATTAAGCCAAATATTCATATAAGTACAAAATGTAATACACATTATTAAATCTATTACTAAAAGCAATGCAATAAATGTTTATGATGTTATGAATCATCAAGTATTTCATTAATAATCATGTTGAATACTACCTTAATATATAGACTAACAATAATTCTTAATATAAACTATTAGTGAAATAATTCATATCTCTTTCATTATCAAAATTAATCAAAATAAAGCTTGGATTAATTGAGGCAAATAAAATCTTTCAAATAAGAAATATGTTTTCTTGTCCATGATTCTTAGAGAAGCTCAAAATTAAAATCTATAAATTGTTCTTGATTTAAGAGGTAAGCAAACTTATTTACTACATGAGTCCAAAATAAGATTTTCAAGTCAACATGCAGTCGCATGCTTATAACTGTTTCATTGAGAATCATCTTCTTTCTTCAATTTACTCCAATCTACTATGAAGTTCTTAAAACCTCACTATACATAACTATCTTTTATCATATAGTGATTTTTGAACTACATATTATTGCACTTTCTATTATTTTCAAATCACATACATTAATTTCTTTATCTATTTTTACTTTCAACTATGGTTTTTCATCTAATAAAAATAGCGAAATTATTATATTTTTCTTTAAAGAAACAACCAAATGCCATCTTCAAGCCATCATTGATAAAGGTAACGTAGTGCATTGAGCCTCCAATAGATGTAACAAGGAACAACCATCATATATCAACGCGTACTAATTTCAAATTATTTCTCCTACATTGAATAGTTAATGTAGAGGATAGAATGTTTGAAAAGTTTTAAATAACTTGTGATGCCAAATTTATTGATTGTGGATGAGATCTTTAATATCATTTAACTTTAATTTATCATATCAACACAATTTTGTAACATCGCCATAAGATTGTTCCTCATTTTAGGTTAAACTTAACGAATACAATTTTTATCAACATTTATGTCAACATAGCTCATTTTGGCTAATCATTTAGTTGAATTTGTTGATGGTACTAAGTAATAGATAACCTTTTTAACATTATGAGATTGAAAACCTACTCTGTAAGACTCACCTTAAGAAATTTGAGGATTTCTCTATCATATTAGATAATATTTTCATCAAACCTAACAAGTTCTTTTCATGATGAATGTTAAATGTTATAATCCTTGGTCAAGGGAAAGTGAATATCTCTTTTCATGATGAATGTTAAATGTTTGATGAAGCCTTTTTTCATAAATGTAGATATTCTTAATATTTGAGTCTCCATCAAATGTATCAATCTTAATTTTTTTTTCTTCCTCCATGGCTCGAATTTTTGTAGTATTTATTTGACTTTTTAGAAGTTAAAATAATAGTATGGTATTTTTTATGTGATATGACAGATTTGTGTTGTATAACTATAAAAAGTAAACTTTGTGCTAGATAAGTAAATATTTCTATGTATGTACATGTCTAACACCTAAACTTTTACATACAAGTCACCTCATACGTGCATGAATGAAAACGTATATTTAACTTTTTAAAAGTTAAATTAGTGGTATTTTTATGTGATATGGAAAAATTGTGTAATATAGATAGAAAAAGTTAAATTTAGGCGTTAGATAAGCAAATATTCCTATGTATTTACATATCTAACGCCTAAACTTTAATTTTTACATACATGTCGCCTTATCTATATGCATGAAACGGTGTATTTCTTTTCAAAAAAAATAAAATAAAATGGTGGTATATTTATGTTACATGAAAGATTTATGATATAAATGTTAAAATAAAGTTTAGCTGTTAAATAATACATAGGAATTAGATGGTATGTATTTTAATGCCCCGAACTTACAACACTTCTTCCCCTCCATAATAATGATGCATACGATCATGCAGTTCGCAATAATGTAGGGACTAGCAGCCCCTTGTATGCCATCTATTCGCCTTTGACAAATTATGGGGGCCGTTTGTCAGATGTGCCAATGACAGAACAACATGTTTTTTAAGCCTTTGGCCACCGTCCAAGTCCATCATTGACGCAGCATTAGCAGACAATATTCAATATATATGGCACCTTTCTTATTCATAAAATTGTGTAGTTAAGATAGATATATTTTATGTGATATGATAGATTTGAGTGGTATAAATGTAAAAGACAAAATTTTTATTTTAAATATAAAAAACATAAAAATCTTGTGGTATGTATGTAAATGCCCNGTTGAATAGGAGGGATTTTCGCCAAACGGTGAGGGTCGTCGGCGCCGCCGGTGGAAGAGGTGGCTGAGGGTCGAGGTGGTGGTGGTGGTGGCCGGCGCAAGGGATGAGAGAGGGGTTTGAAGTTTCGAGAGAGGGGAAGCTGGGGTAGATCTTCTTCTTCATACCCCGATGGAGATGTTTTCCGGGTTGCCGGAAACCGGCCGTGAGGGGGAGGGACGATGAGGCTATGCTGGGCGACGAAGAGAGAAGTGGTGTGAGTTCTTATTTATACCCTCGAGACACAGCAAACCTCTAGCCATTCTTAGCTTGGGCTAGTCCAGTTCAGAGTTTCAGTTCAACGAATCAACTCAACAACAAGACTTATTTATTATAAAATAATAATAATGTTAATCTAAATTAATTTTATAATAAAATGATAATTAAAAATGAATGTTTAGGCTTAATTATAAACAAATTATTTGATATAAAATATTATTTTGTAAATATTTTTTATGCTTGCCAGAAAATTCGCGGCGGTAGATTAATGAATTATCGTCTTAGCGTTGCACGAAAATTCGACACACACAGATAAGAGAAGAGAAGAAATCAGAAGGAGGTACCTCGAATTTTTACGTGGAAAACCTTTGAAATGGGGAAAAACCATGTGACGTTATTTATCCACTATGAATGATGAGTACACAGATTCATTCTTCTCATAAATTAGGGAATATTGAATTATAAAATTATATAATTATAATCTGGCTGCAATTATTGGTCACAGCAGATTACAATAGTCATTGTTGGTTGTTATAGAAGTAGTAGTCCGTCGTGAGTGTTGTAGATGATTGCCCCAGAAGCGTTGATTGACCAAAGAAACTGTAATAAGCATTTACGAGAGTTGTTGACCACATAGGCTGTAGAAGCGAGTATGAATGACGTCCGTAGGTCGTCAGGGCTAGTGTAGGGAGCTGCACAAGCTGTGAACCACGTATGTCATAGGGACACGTATAAATGATATCCGTAGGCTGTGAGGGCTGGAGTCGGGAGCTACATGAGCTGATGTCACGTAGGTCATGTGGGCGAGTATGAATGAAATCCATAGGTCGCGGGGGTCGGAGTTAGGCGCTGCACGAGCTGTGAACCACGTATGTCATTGTTGACACAAGGACTGTAATGATGAGCTTATGTCCCACGACGATTAATGACGACGTCTGGTTGGTGGTGATTGACGGCGACGATCGACAGTGACTGACGTCGATCGACGGCTGTCGACGACGACCGACGGTGGTCGATGGCGATCGACGGTGGTCGACGATGGTCGGGATGGTGTTATACTTCAGCTCCTTCTCAGAGATTTCAGTTCTCTTTGAAGCTTCAAGTCTATTTTTTCACAAGAGGGGTGCGACACTATTTATAATGTTCTAGGTGACATGAATGCATGAATATTAATCATTTTGATCAGACCGTCCGAAGAGCTTCATCTGATCAAACAATATTTAATAGACATTTGAGTGTCTTGATGATATTGGAATTGCACAATCTTGAGCTCGTTGGATTCGTCTTGTTGAGACGCTCGATTCGATTATAAACTTTTCAAATTAGACAAACGTTTGACCTTTCAAATGTGTCTGGGAATCTTCCAAGAATGATTTAATGACTTGATCTGGGCTTGATTTGACTCAGATTGAATGACTTTGATATCTTTAGGTCCGTCTCATCGAACCGTCTGTTTGACTATAAGTTTGTTAAATTGGAGCTCTGGATGAGGTTTTGTCAAGGTTTGAACATCGCTTGCTCAAAATATTATCTCGAAATCTGTGTCATGCTTCGAGATTCGTGCTGGACAATGGAAATTTGTTGTTGGATTTTAAATAATTTAATGATAAAATTTGGGATTTAATATATTTTGATTATATTTGATATTATTATTTTGTAGCAAGCTAGCTCATAAGATAATGAGTTTGAGTTGGGTTTAGATTTGGCTTAGCTTGTTAACTCATTGAGCTTAGCTCACGAGTCACTGATCGAGTTCATTCTGAGCCAGCTCTCGGGCTAGTTCGACTCACATCCCCTACTTAGGTGAACATGATTGCGCACAATTTTACTCATGAACTCAAAATGATTTAATAAAAACTTTGATCCTAATTCGAGATGGATGGCGGTCAAGCCCAATCAATCTTGATTTAAGCCTAGGTGGCTCCTTCGCACCCCTAGATGAATGATTTATAATTTTTATTCATGAAAATTAACAATGAAATTTTAAATAAAATATTGAATTAATTCACTTGTATGTGACAAAATCATATTATTAAAGCTTATCTAATCATAATNTGAGCCAGCTCTCGGGCTAGTTCGACTCACATCCCCTACTTAGGTGAACATGATTGCGCACAATTTTATTCATGAACTCAAAATGATTTAACAAAAACTTTGATCCTAATTTGAGATGGATGGCGGTCAAGCTCAATCAACCTTGATTTAAGCCTAGTTCGGCTCCTTTGCACCCCTGGATGAATGATTTATAATTTTTATTGATGAAAATTAAAAATTGAATTTTAAATAAAAAATTGAATTAATTCACTTGTATGTGACAAAATCATATTATTAAAGCTTATCTAATCCTAATGAATATAAGTTGACAATATTGCTAGATTCTCAAGATCAGTGTGATGGTATGGATAATACAAATATTAAAATGTTACTTTTATAAATTTATTAAAGTTTGTATTACAAAAATAAATGTTCTTGAACTTTATTTGATTATGTCTCAGCCTAAATTAAAATATATTTTCTTAAAGAGTGAACAGATTATGATGGCAGAAGAATACAACCATGAACAAGCACATAAAGACACCTAAAATTTATGAGGTGTTAGANGATTATGTCTCAGCCTAAATTAAAATATATTTTCTTAAAGAGTGAACAGATTATGATGGCAGAAGAATACAAGTATGAACAAGCACATAAGGACACCTAAAATTTATGAGGTGTTAGACTAGATATGTAATAAATAGAAATTGTGCGGTATATATGTAAAATTCACAAATTAATATATCAAACAAAATGNGATTAGATATGTAATAAATAGAAATTGTGCGGTATATATGTAAAATTCACAAATTAATATATTAAACAAAATACCCCCTCTATTGATTATTATAATGCTAAGCATGCCAAATAAATATCTTATAGATATTATTGTAGATAATGTTAAAAATAGATTTGAGGAGTTTGAAACTAATATTATGTATTTTATTCGATTAAATTAGTACTACTTTTTCCTTGTATGCTATAAATTAATAATCCCTTTTCAGGAGAATTTTGAGTTTTATTTTAAATGCAAGCTGAAGCAAAAAAAAGCTTTGACTAATAAGCTGGTCAGATTTGGAATCTATTTAACCTTTCAGTTATGCATTCAAAGTTTCTAAAAGTGATTTGATCTGGGCTTGACTCGACTCGCATGGAACCAATTTTGATATCATTGGGTTCACCTTGTCAAGCCGGTCAATTTTACTATAAGGTTGCTGTAATTGGAGTTCTTGATGAATTTTAATAGAACTTCTCCTGTTGGATGAAGAATTTTTTTCATGGCGTATCCGCCCTCAGCCGTTGCTGAGTACAACACACACTATGGAATCCCATCGTATGTCGTGAAACAGTGAAACATCCGACAAATCAATACGCATTTCATTACACCGTGCATTAGTAAGACTATAATTCATTACTCTACTATCACGTATCTTTTTAATTTTTCTGATTATCTTATATTTTAATAATTTCAATGATTTTTTTTTTTGTTTAGATAAGTATGAGAAATATTATTTTAAAATTATGAAAAATCTTATTTTGGTTCATACCCCGTATATGGCCATTCATCAAATTGTTTATGCATTAAGTTATTGTAGTTATTGTAGAAAGCCGGCTCTATGATTAACCCCATTAATATCTCCTGAGATGAGCAGTTGGGCGTAGCAATTGGAACAGTAGAGGACAAACTACTTGGCCCCAACCATCAGCCTGTTTCCATCTTTCTCATAAACTATTCTCAAATGCTTATTTAAGTATGGAAGTCATCAAATAATTCCATATAATTAAGTATAAATTTTGATATAGATATCTCAATATCTGATTTTTTTTTGGGTTTAAATCTTAAGAATTGAAGCCTACATTCAACGAATTTATGCTCAAAATAATGTGTTTCGATGAAACAAATTAAATGATAGAACGAACAACCAATATTGTTATTCGTCATAAGTTCATCATGGTATATTATCGTTTGACACCAATCGATAATTAAGGTCCATTGTTCGTCAAATTTGGCATTTTTTTTTTTATGAAAAAATGTTTCGTCCGTACATCTAGACGACCAATTAACGGGCGTCATGTCACGCGTCGATGAAGTGTATGATGACGTAGCGCCCGGCGGTTAGACGTGTGGTGTCATACCTCTTGTTAGAAGCATGACTAAGCCATTTGTTATCCTTCAACTTACTAATGATGTTTCATATTGATCCACTTATCATATATTGCATTAAAATAGTTTTCTCTAATTATAAGGATGAATATCCTTTGTAGTTAATGCTAGAACTCATAGATTTTCTCTCTTCTCCTACTTGTCAGAATAACTTGGGGAATGTAAAGGAGTTCAAAATAATATTTCTGTTTAATTAAGGCTAATTAAGGCTTTGTTTGAGAAGACATTGAAGCTCCGTTGCATTGCATGAGGAGCGATGCTCACAAATGTTTTTGTTTGGTGAAGCAGCATCTCCTGATTGTCTCTCGAAGTTGTTTTGCCAGAATGATAATTTTTCACATTTTTAGATCGTAGAGGATTCGACCATTGAATTGAAGCTTAATCTGACCAATGGTATCAATTTCAGTGTTTTAAGGCATTAACAAAGATAAAATATTAAATTTTTCAGCTATTAATTTTGATGTGTGATCAACAATTTTTTTATCAAATGTGTCTTGATGAATTTTTTTAATGAAAGATTTTCAAAATTCAAATTTAAGATTATTCGTGCTTCAATTTCAGTAAATTTATAGTCAAATTGACAGTTTCGAATAAACGAACACAGTGAAACCAAAATTAGTTTAATCCGAGTCCAACAAGCTCAGATTAAGCCATTAAAATGCACTTGAAAGTTTTGGATTGTCAATTGAATGAACAAATGAACTCCAAATTTCACATATTGATAGTTAAACTGGGCATATCGATAAGAGGAAACTAACGAGCATAAAATCACTCAATTTGGAGGTCATTAAAGCCCTCAGGTCATCAAAAAAAAAAAAAAAACTTTTATTAGAGGGATCAATATGAGTATTCTCTTCAGATGATTTGAAAAGTTATTTGCCAAAAATCTAAAATGCCCCAACCTCAGAGTCAATAAATAGAGCCCTCTCTTCAATTGAGGGGAAGAGGAGGAAAAAGAGAAATTCCATTGCCTCTTATGGTTGAAGACTCGACCATAAATTTCAGCTTCTGTAGCCGCTAACCACCATTGAGCATTACACGTCAGCCAAACCTCCTGCAACCATCGACGCTTGTTTGCAAACATCATATCTAACATATAGATGTAACATATAATACCCATAATGAAGAACCGATGATAATTTTCAGTCTTCCTAGCCTCCGACCACAATCGACCGCTGTCGGTAGTCTTCACAAGCTGTTGTCGACCGCTGACGACCATAACTTATAACCATCAAAACCAGAATACG
This sequence comes from Phalaenopsis hybrid cultivar, assembly GCA_002079205.1. Lineage (NCBI taxonomy): Eukaryota > Viridiplantae > Streptophyta > Magnoliopsida > Asparagales > Orchidaceae > Phalaenopsis > Phalaenopsis hybrid cultivar. The sequence goes on along the minus strand of JXCR01054931.1, from coordinate 38,992 downwards.
GTCGTTGTTCCTAACACATTTTTTTTCTTTACGATATATAAAAACAAAAACAGTGTTCGGTGTAAAGTTGTTATTTTGTTTTCCTTTAGAGAAGGGGTCCATACATAAATTGTGATCTTTTTGATCGACTACTACTACCACTACAACTTCCAAATACAACCTCTGTGGCCAACTGCTATTACTGCGACTGTCGACTATGACATTTGTGGCTAACTACTACCATCATAGTTTCTAACTGCAACCTCAGTGGTGGACTGCTACTTTTACAACCACCAACTATGGTCATTGTGGCCAACAACTAGTCTTATAGCTTCCAACTACAACCTTTATGACCAACTGTCGTTATTGCAACCATCAAGTATGCCCGTTTTGACCAAATACTACAGTCATAGTTTAGTGGTTGACTATTGTTTTGCAGCTACCGACTATAGTATTTATGACAAACTACAATTGCATAGCTTCCAACAATAGCTTCTGTGGCTAACTATCATTATTGCAGCAATTGAATATGGTCTTTGTGACCAATTACTACTTTCATAGTTTCCAACTATGGCCTTAATGACGGACAACTATTTTTAGATTCACTGACTATAACCTCTGTGGCAAACTAATACTTTTATAACTTCCAACTAAAACCTCCTTGGTCAATTGTCACTATTCCAACAAGCAACTATGACATTTTTAAATAACTATTGCTACTATAACTAAAAACTATAGTTATTGTAGCTTAATTATGATTATTATAGTTAAATTACCATTGTAAATATGTGATTATCATATTTGTAATTTCATTTTCTCTAATTCAGGAGGAGAGTTGGCCTATACACTTACATTTATATAGTGAATTAGTTTGATTGGGCTCATCTCATAGTTGTTTTCTCTTTACATGAATTTTTCACATAAAAAATTTAGTGTCTACTCCTGTTACTTTTATTTCATCTTTATATGTGTTAGATCTTTGTGTAATTTTAATATGTTAACTAATTACTCTACTGCCACAAACTTTCGACACGGAATAAGTTTGAAAAATAATACTTGTTAGTATATGAATTACATTCAATGTATTTCATAGGCTCTTTATTCTCTTTATTATTCCACACACACACACACACATATGTGATACATCATCAACAACTTTTAATTATTTGGAATGAATCTTCAAGTATTTACCTAGCAATAAATATTTAAACTCAAATTGAAAATCTTCCAGATTTCTAATTAAACAAACTTACAAATAGCCCGACTGGTTCGACGAGATGAACCCAATGATATCAAATTGATCCAACTTGAGTCAAATCAAGCACATATCCAGTCGTAAAACCACTTTTAAAAGCTTTGATAGGTGAATGAAAAGCCCAAATGAATTTGAAATCTAATAAACTTATCTTCAAATTAAGTGTCTCGATTTGACAAATCACACAATTCTGACATCATTAAGGTATTTAAGACACTCAATTTGACAGGTATTTAAATATCAATAAATGTCATTTAATTGATGGAATCATTTCGGGTCATCTGATGGAACGGTTCAGATTCTTGTCTTATTTATAAGAGATGACACCCCTATAATCTATAAAAAGAGCTCTACTCCATTCATGAAGAGAGATCAGAGGTTCTAGATTTAATCCTGGAGAAAGCGGAAGAGATTGACATGAATTTGAGGGTTGTTTTGGATTCGAGGACTCAATGACTACTCCTACAATTATCGACCATCATCAACCACCATTTACTAATGGTTTTCAACCACTTTCAACCGCCCCTTATTAGTTTCCAATGGTGGACCTTACATAGTAACAATGTACTTTGCAATGAAGTCTCAGATGGAGTAATGACATGCATTACAGAGTAGCAAAGCATCATATGGATTAACGACATAAGTTGTGGAGTAATAAAGCCCCTTATGGAGTAGTGCAATATTGTGCAAGGACATACCCTGAAGATGGTGTATCAAAGTTCAAGCAATAACTCATTGCAACAACTGCTTACAATTGTTGTATTTAGAGTACGACTTTCTTCAAACTCTTGAATTTATCTTCTTTTATCGTATATCAACAGACGATGTCTCTATTATAACCATCTGTCATTGCAACACCAACTATGACCTCCACGACCAACTATTGGTATTGTAGCCTTCATTACAACCTACATGGACAACTATCATCATTACAACCTCCCACTACGACCTTTGTGACCGATTGACACATATGAACCTATCAAGTATGATCTATGTGACTAACTACTACTACGACTTCCAACTACAGCCCTAGGGGCTCACTAACACAACTACAGCTCCACATTACGACCTACGTGGCATTTATGGCTAATTGATGCCACTAAAGCCATCAACTATGACTATGTGGCCAAATACTGCCACAACTTTCAAATATGGACTTGGTGGCTAACTAACACTATTATAGCTTCATGTTATGGTTTACGTGGCCAACTATTATTATTATAACCTTTCATTGTGACATCTATGACTAATTGATGGTCCTAAAGTTATCAATTGTGACTTACGTGGTCAACTGCTACTATGTCATTGATGGCAAACTCACACTACTGCAACTCCGCACTACGGTCTATGTGAACAACTACTGTCATTACAACCTCCCAATATGACCTTTGTGGCCAACTGACGTTCCTGTAGCTATCAACTACGACCTATGTGGCCAACTACTTTATTACATCTTTGATAGCTAATTGACCCTACTATAGCTCCCCACCACAACTTACNTGGAAGTCATCAAATAATTCCATATAATTAAGTATAAATTTTGATATAGATATCTCAATATCTGATTTTTTTGGGTTTAAAGTCTTAGGAATTGAAGCCTACATTCAACGAATTTATGCTCAAAATAATGTGTTTCGATGAGACAAATTAAATGATAGAACGAACAATCAATGTTGTTATTCGTCATAAGTTCACCTGGTATATTATCATTTGATGCCAATCGATAATTAAGGTCCATCGTTCATCAAATTTGGCACTTTTCTTTAGGAAAAAATATTTCGGCAGTACGTCCGGACAACCAACCACCTGATGCCATGTCGCCCGTCGATGAAGTGTATGACGACGTAGGGCCCGACGGTTCGACGTGTGGTGTCCGGACGGAATATTTTCTTTTTCTTTACAATCTCTTAGTATACCTCTTGTTAGAAGCATGACTAAGACGTTTGTTATTCATCAACTTACTAATGATGTTTCATATTGATCCACTTATCTTATATTGCATTAAATTAGTTTTCTTTAATTATAAGGATGAATATCCTTTGCAGTCAATGCTAACTTGATCCAACTTGAGTCAAATCAAGCACAGATCAAGTCGTAAAACCACTTTTAAAAGCTTTGAGAGGTGAATGAAAAGCCCAAATGAATTTGAAATATATTAAACTTATCTTCAAATTGAGTGTCTCAATTTGACAAATCAAACAAGCCCAAAATCACACAATTCTGACATCATTAAGGCATTTAAATATCAATAAATGCCATTTAATTGAAGGAATCATTTCGGGTCATTTGATGGAACAGTTCTGATTCTTGTCTTATTTATAAGAGATGACACCCCTATAATCTATAAAAAGAGCTCTACTCCATTCATGAAAAGAGATCAGAGGTTCTAGATCTAATCCTGGTGAAAGCAGAAGAGATTGACATGAATCTGAGGGTTGTTTTGGATTCGAGGATTCAATGACCACTCATACAATTACCGACCATCATCAACCACCATTTACTAATGGTCTTCAACCACTTTCGACTGCCCCTTATTAGTTTCCAAAGGTGGACCTTACGTAATAACAATGTACTTTGCAATGAAGTCTCGGACGGAGTAATGACATGCATTACAGAGTAGCGAAACATCATATGGATTAACGACCTAAGTTGTGGAGTAATGAATAGTGCAATATTGTGCAAGGACATACCCTGAAGATGGTGTATCAAAGTTCAAACAATAACTTATTGCAACAACTGCTTATAATTTTTGTATTTAGAGTACGACATTCTTCAAACTCTTGAATTTATCTTCTTATATTGTATATCAACAAACGATGCCTCTATTATAACCACCTGTCATTGAAACACCAACTATGACCTCCATGACCAACTATTGTTATTGTAGCCTTCATTATGACCTACATGGACAACTACCATCATTACAACCTCCCACTACGACCTTTGTGACCAATTGACGCATATGAACTTATCAATTATGATCTATGTGACTAACTACTACTACGACTTCTAACTACAGCCTTAGGGGCTTACTAACACAACTACAGCTCCACACTATGACCTAAGTGGCATTTATGGCTAACCGATGCCACTAAAGCCATCAACCATGACTATGTGGCAAAATACTTCCACAACTTTCAAATATGGACTTAGTGGCTAACTAACACTATTATAGCTTTACATTATGGTTTATGTGGCTAACTACTATTATTATAACCTTCCACTGTGACATCTATGACTAATTGATGCTCCCGAAGCTATCAATTGTGACTTACGTGGTCAACTACTACTATGTCATTGATGACAAAGTCACACTATCGCAACTCTGCACTACGATCTATGTGAACAACTACTGTCATTACAACCTCCCAATATGACCTATGTGGCCAACTGGCGTTCCTGTAGCTATCAACTACGGCCTATCTGACCAACTACTTTATTACATCTTTGATAACTAATTGACCCTACTATAGCTCCCCACCACAACTTACGTGGTCAGCTATTATTGTTGCATCCTCCCACTATGGTTTTTATGGCCAACCCATGCTTATGAAGCTATGAACTACAAAAATATGTGGTTAACTACTACTACAAGCTATGAACTATAGATATATATATATATATAGNATATATATATATATAATTTATTTTTGGTCTCGGAATAACAAGGACGTGACCAGAGGACCAGATTTACTCGTACAACGAGTGACCAAATGCCGGATCCTGAGTTTTTCTAACCCGTATGTTTCTACGGATCTGTTAATTTCTAATTGTTCATTTGACTTTATTAAACTCAATATTATTTATTTATAATAAATATTAAATATTACGATTTAGTTTAGTAAATTTCTCATATTTTATGGTAGATTTGTTATTTGCAAACCAATAATCAAAATGAAATCATAAAAATAAGTAGGACTTGGGCTGCTATATTAAAATATGTGAATCAAGTCTTCAGAACAGCAGCTATCAGCATTAATCATCATATAAAAATTTAAAAGGCATAAATTAATGCGGCCTTTTTTACAGAGTTGTGAGATAGCTTGAAAGGGCCTCTGTTGAGGAGAAATTATTGCATATGGACACCGCATGCATCTCTGCATGCGGTGTCGATCCTGATCGGTGATCTACGGTCAGGATTATTTCCATTTTTTTAAAAAAAGAAAAAAAAATTTAAGGTGGGGCCCACCGAAATACATCAGGACCGTAGATCAGGTGATTTACGGTCCGGATCGGACACCGCACGCAAGCTGCGTGCGGTGTCCGATCCGTATGGAATAATTTTTCTCAGTTGAGACCTTTTTTATTTTTATACGAGTAATAATTAATATTAATTTTAAATTATTTTTAATAAGAAGATATATTTTGTCAGCCCAATAATGTCATTACATGCATATTATAATGTAAGACTACTTATTTTAAAAATTATTATACCCAGAAAATGGTAGCAAAACTGTAATTATAAACAGTTTGGAGATGTGGTTGAATTCTTGCTCCTCATTATATCTAGATAAAAGAGAATATAAATAAGACAATTGTGGTTGCTAACCGGCTTTTTTTCAGCTAAATAAAAAATAATCAATTAAATCCGTACTTAATGACCCTAAATTTAGGATTAATTATTTTAATCTGACTTTTACTATCATTTCGGGAGCGGTGGCGCGGTGGCAGCGTGGCATACTATCGTAGTTTTATTTGTTTGGATAAATTGTATTTTGATAATTTTTTAGACAAACTGTCGTTGAAATCTGCATTTTCTCACCGGTCATTGCTGGTTGCGGTGGTGTGGTCGTTTTCTAGTTATAGTCTCACTTTTTCAAAAAAAAGAAATTGTAATAGGCACCGCAACTTTTTGAATATCAGATTATTTTCTAAGCAGTTTCATAATTACTTTTTAATAAACTGCAGCTGTCCCAAACAAACCTTTAGATGCAGCTAATAGAGCTTCTAGTGGAGGAATGTAAACTAGTAGTTTAAAAGAACTTGCTTGTGATTAGCTCGTTCAAATATGTGTGTTTTTGTTGGGCTCATATTGTATATATACGTGTCGTCTATCGTGACTCTTTGTAAGACCACTAAGGTCATGGATTCGATCCCACTTACGCACGTGATGCAATTCTTAGACATATTAGATTGACCGGAAGGCTCGCGCGCGCGTGTATACATGGAAAAATTATTCCATGCGGATCAGACACCGTACGCAGCTTGCGTGCGGTGTCCGATCCGGACCGTAAATCACCTGATCTACGGTCCTGATGTATTTCGGTGGGCCCCACCTTTTCTTTTTTTTTGAAAAAATGAAAATAATCCTGCATGCAGAGATGCATGAGTGGCAATCCTGCACTGTGATCTACGGTCAGGATCGGACACTGCATGCAGAGATACATGTGGTGTCCGTATGCAATAATTTCTCGTATACATGAGTGTGTAAATGTGTATATATGTGTTAGAGTTAAATAACCTAACTTTGTGGCGGACCCTTTCAAGTATAAATTACAAATTAGTTGATATATTTAATTGTCAATTATAATTAATAGTTGGGATGGCAATATTCTCCATTGCCCTTTTTCAACGTGTTATTGTCTCATTGCTTTTGGGCGTATCTGACTGAATTATTTTTAATTTATTATTTTCGCTTTGAAAAATAATAATAATATTATAAAAATAATAAAAAACAAATACTTGACTTTGTGGGCCCGGTAAATATTTTGTTAGTATTTTTCCCCTAAATGAAAAATGGGGGATCACCGTCCATAGCATATTAAAATATTTATGTGCATACATTGCAATAATTTTGGATTATATTCATAAACAACCTCATAATGTGATCCTATTTTTTTAATTTTTTATTATATTTTCAATAATGGAAAGATTATAGTTTATTTCATTCATCGATATAAAATATGGCAATCATATAAATTTATGATTGTGCAACAAATTTATGATTTTTGTAATATATAAATTACTTTTTGTTGAGAAAATTAGGGCGAAGAAAAACAAGAACGACAAAAATCCAGAAGAACACAGATTTACGAGGTTCGGCAAAGATGCCTACATCCTCGAGAGCAGAGCGGCGACTTTCTTTTCAATATTCAAAAAAGAATACAAAATACAATATTCAGCTCTCTCAAAGACCTAGGATTACAAACAAGTCTATTTATAATCCTAGAGTAAACCCTACAGTACAATATGTAATTCCCAAATTACCCATGGACCGTATACCGGGTCGTTGACCCGGCACCTCCAACCCACATAACGTAACTTCCCGATTTGGACATATTCTTCCGCCTATCTCCGCTCTGTTTCGCTTCGTTCTAGCGTCTGTCTCTATATGGTATATGAGTCATACCATAACACTTTTTATTATCTAAATTTATAAATATATTCTACAATTTTTCTTGAAATTAAAGAGATTATTTTTAGTTCTCAAAATATGATGCACCAATATATAATATTTACCACAACATATTAGTGATGATTGAACTTAAGAGATCGTAGGGCGGGCTGTCAAAACGACTCGTTGATGGCAAATAGTTCGTGTTAGGCTTGTTAAGTGGATCGTATTCAATTCGTTCACTAAGTAAACGAACCGAGCACAAACAATTTTTTTTCCGTGCTTGATATATAAACAAGCCGAACACAAATAAAGATTTGTTTTTACGTGTTTGTTCGTTTTGGCTCAAAATAATTAAGTCACACACACAACTCGTATTCTGCTCGTTAAACAAATGAGTAGAACACGAACAACAATAAATTTGTACGAACTGACAAGTCAACATCATATAAATTTATTAAAATAAAAAAGTAGAAAAAACACACGCACACTAGAACGCCAATAAATGATTAAATATTGGTGGAAGGCTCGAAGAAAGTCTGGCAAGATACTTAATTTTCATACATAAATAGAGGGGAATTAGGTGCATGAGAAGTGGAAGGTAAGATATAAAGCTGATTCCATTTCATTTGTGGCAGGCTCCTTATTGAGCTATATACAGATTCTATAGCGACTTATTAGGACTTCANAATCTATAGCAATATGATGCTCTAAATATATAATATTTACCATAATACATTTGTGACGATTGAACTTAAGAGGTCGTAGGCAGGGCTATCAAAATGACTCGTTATTGGTAAATAGTTTGTGTTCGGCTTGTTAAGTAGACCGTATTCAAATCGTTCACTAAGTAAACAAACCGGGCACAAATAATTTTTTGCGTGCTTGATATATAAACAAGCCGAACACGAATAAAGATTTATTTTTACGTGTTTGTTCGTTTTGGCTCAAAATAATTAAGTCACACACATAGTTTGTATTGTGCTCGTTAAACAAATGAGTAGAACACGAACAACAGTGAATTTGTAGGAACTGACAAGTCAACATCATATAAATTTATTAAAATAAAAAGGTAGGAAAAACACACGCACACTAGAAATACTTAAAATTTTCATACATAAATAGAGGGGAATTAGGTGCATGAGAAGTGGAAGGCAAGATATTATGCTGATTCCATTTCATTTGTGGCAAGCTCCGCTATTGAGCTATATATATATTCTATAGCGACTTACTAGGACTTCAAAGCCTCAAGAGTTTTTGTGCTTATGTTTCACAAGGGAACCTATCTCATACTTTTAAGGTCTTGCTTGACTTGCCCCATCACACCACATTATCAAAGATATTTTTTTATATATTCATTATATATGTATTTTTGCATGATTCATGCACATATATGAGCTGATGAGAAAGTGGTCTGATGATTGAGCATTTTCTACCGTACTTAAGGTCTTATGTTGAGCGTTTATTCTTACATCGAAAGATCTCATGATCAAACCTCAATAATCCAAAAAAAAAGAATTTGTGTATATACCACTTCATTTTCTTTATTATTTATATATTTAACATCTAAATTTTATTTGTTACATTTATGTCACATTCCCTTTATATAAAATGGTGTATTTTATCTTTCAAAAGTTAAATTATTGATATTTCACGTGTATTTGATGATTCACGACGGTAGAGTGATAAATTATCGTCTTAGTGTGACATGATAATCCAACACACACTCGAGAAAAAGAAAGCATCCAGTTGTGACACCATGAGTTATTATGTGGAAAACTTGTAAAGGGAAAAACAACGGAGTTTTACCTAGTTGAAGAGATTAAACTGAAGATTAAAAGTATAATTTTTTTGTCCCACAGGCGGTAAAAGGGTTAGAAAGTTTCTTGAATTACAACGTCGACGTGCGGGGGAACTTTGTCACAAAAAAAATGGGCGGTGATCGATGGTGATCGGCGGCGGTCGGCAAGTGGTGGTTGACAATGATTGGTGGTGGTCGACGGTGACAGGAGTGATGCTAGACTTCAACTCATTCTCAAAGCTTTAAGCTCTTGTTCAGTCTTCAAACTCTCTCTCACTCTTAAGAAAGGGGTGAGGCTCTATTTATTGATGAAATGGTCTAGAGAGCTTTTTTTGATCAAAATGTGTTTGATAGACATTTGAGTGTCTTAATGATATCAGAATTGAGTGATATTGAACACGTTAGATTCGTCTTATCAAGACACCCGATTTGATTATAAACTCACTAGATTTAACATTCGTTTACTCTTTCAAAAATGTCATAAAACTTCCAAAAGTGAATTAATAGCTTGATATGAGTTTGGTTTGACTCAGATTTGACTAATTTTGATATCACTAAGTCAGTCTTATCAAATCAGTTAGTTTGACTGTAAGTTTGTCGAAATCAAACTTCCTGATTACTTTTTTTTTCAAAATTTGAATGTTTCTTGTTCAAAAAAGTGCATTCAGATCCATGTGAAGCTTTAAGATTCAAGTCGAATGTGGGATATTTGTTCATGTCTTATCAACATTTTTGATATAAAATGAAATATTTGTATGGTATAAATATAAAATTTAAAATTTCTGTGTTAGATATGTAAATTCATAGGAATTGGGAAGTACATAAATTTTTAAGAGCTTGATGTAAATTTTAAAACTTTTAAAAATAAAAATACATGCGATAGGGCGAAAAATTAAAATTTTACAATTATTTACATGATAAATTAATTACTCTCTTCAAATAGTAAAATGGTGTCATTTAGATTAACTTCACTCAACATATAATTATCTAAGAGGGCAAGGCTTTAAACAAACACTGGTCGGTGAAAAATCAAATTTAAATAAATTACACCTTAATTCAACAAAAAGAAAATGCATTTTTGACAGTAAACCGACCCGTGATGGATGGGGAGTTCGACCGACAATGGCCGGTTCCACAGCTAGACCGAGACTTGGCCGGCCCGTGACTTCACCAGAAAATTATTAGGTTTCTAATTATGCAAGTTCACGGCTTGTTTTGTTGACCTCTGGAATGAGTAATAAATGTATTACTTGGTGCCCATGAAAGCTTAACGAGAAAAATAATAATTACATAAAATCGGTGTTAGTATGTTCTCATATTTGACGCGCTAGAAAATTTATGGTTATAGAACATGGTACGAAAATTTAACGCAATAATAAAAAAAAAAGTTAAGTAGTGACATTAAAAAATTTAACGTGAAAAATCCGTAAAGAGAAAAAACTATGAGGTCTAGCATAATTGAATAAATTTACTTTAAAATGAATATTACATGTATAGTCCCTCGTCCCACTGACCAGAAAGGGTTGAATACTTTTCAGAGTTACAACGTTGATGCATGAGTAAACTTGGTATAAGAAATGGGCGGCGACCGATGACGATCAGTGGAGGCCGGCAGGTGGAGATCGGCTACGGTCGGCGGTGATCAATGACAATCGACGGGGGTCAGTAGTGGTCGACAGTGATCGTTGACGGTTGGCGGCGATTGACGACAGTCGACGGTGATTGACGACGATCAGCGGTAGTCAATGATGGTCGACGACAGTCGACGGTGATCGAATGTGGCTGCAGTGATGCTGATCTTCAACTCCTCATGAGAGGTGGAACTTTATTTATAGAGTTCTGGATACAATTAATACATGAATATGAATTGAAGAACGACTCAAAGGGCTTCATTCGATCGGACGACATTTGATGAAATTTTGAGTGTCTTAATAATGCGAGAATTGAGTGATCTTGTACTCATTGGTTCATCTTGTCGAGGCGCTAAATTTGACCATATACTCATCAGAATCGACTTTCGCTTGACTTTCTAAATGTGTCTAGAAAACTTTTAAAAATAATTTAATCGCTTGATCTAAGCTTGATTTGATTTGGATTGAATCGATTTTAGTAACAATGAGTTCTTCTTGTCGATTCGATTAGTTTAACTATAAGTTTATTGAAATCGGAATTTTAGATTACTTTTTAACGATGTTTGATACATCTTACTTAAAAAAGTCACCTCGAAATTTGCATCATACCTCGAGATTCACGCCAGACGATGGAATTTTGTTCATGGCCTATGCCATATATTTTTATTAGGCATTTTTGTAAGGGAATTTACATACATACATAATTCTTTTATATCCACATATCTGACATTTAAATTTTAATATTTATATTGATAACATTCATATTTTTAACATCAGATCAAAAATGTTATTTTTAATTTTTTTTAAAATAAAATGAGAAAAAATTTATAGCATAGAAATGTTATAAATAGAGATAATAAAAATCAATAAGAATTATGTGGCAAGTATGTAAATCTTTTTTTTTTTTGTAAAAGGTATTTCCATGCATACCAGACAATTCTTATGTATTTACATGTCAGCGCCTGAGTTCTCATATTTACATACATTTCAATTTTTAACATCACAATAAAAATATCATTATTACTAACTTTTTAAAAATAGGGTACATATTTTTATGTTTCCGTCCATGACATCAGATGGAATTATGTGGTATGTAAGTAAATTTCCCCTTTTTTTAACTTCCAGATTTGTGATATTTAAATGTTTGAATCACATATGTCTAATTTCTTTCCAATTGAAATTTTTATAAAAATAAGATAAATATAATTACTTTGAATGCAAAATATTATGAACACAATTAGGCCTATAAATACTAATTTTATAAAAAATAAATAATTAATATCAGATGATGAAATTAACTAAAAAAAAACTAAAAAAACAACATAAGGATCTAGGGCTGTCAATTTGGCTCGTTGTTCGTGAACAACTCGTGTTCGGCTCGTTAAGCAGCTCGTGTTTGGCTCATTGTTAAGCCTAACGAGCCGAACACGAACAAATTTTTAAGCTCGAAATGTAAACGAGCCGAACACGAAATGCTCAATTNTATATATATATATATATATATATATATATATATATATATATATATATATATATTTTTGGCATGATTCATGCACATACATGAGCCGATGAGAAAGTGGTCTGGTGATTGTGATTGAGCATTTTCTACCGTACTTAAGGTCTTATGTTGAGCATTTATTCTTACATCGAAAGATCTCATGATCAAACCTCAATAATCCAAAAAAAAAAAAGAATTTGTGTGTATACCACTTCATTTTCTTTAGTATTTATATACTGTACTTAATTATTGATATTTCACGTGTGTTTGATGATTCACGATGGTAGAGTGATAAATTATCGTCTTAGCGTGACACGATAATCCAGCACACACTCGAAAAAAGGAAAGCATCCGGTTGTGACACCAGAAGCTCTTAAGTGAAAAACTCGTAAAGGAAAAAATAACTTGGTTTTACCTAGTTGAAAAGATTAAATTGAAGATTACATGGACAATTTTTTTGTCCCACGGGCGGTAAAAAGGTTAGAAAGTCTCTTGAATTACAAAGTCGACGCGTGGGGGAACTTTGTCACAAGAAATGGGTGGTGATCGATCGTGATCGGCGGCGGTCGGCTAATGGTGGTGGACGATAGTGGGTGGTGGTCGACGATGACAGGAGTGATGCTAGACTTCAGCTCATTCTCAAAGCTTTAAGCTCTTCTTCAGCCTTCAAGCTCTCTCTCACTCTCAAGAGAGGGGTAGGGCTATATTTATAGAATTTCGAGTATAATTAATGTCAAAATATAAATCACTTTGATGAAATGGTCTAGAGAGCTTTTTTAGATCAAAATGTGTTTGATAGACATTTGAGTGTCTTAACGATATCAGAATTGAGTGATATTGAACTCGTTGGATTCGTCTTGTCAAGACGCTCGATTTAATTATAAACTCACTATATTTGACATCCGTTTAATCTTTAAAAAATGTCATAAAACTTCAAAAAGTGAATTAATAGCTTGACATGAATTTGGTTTGACTCAGGTTTGACTAATTTTGGTATCATTAGATCAGTTTTATCAAATCAGTTAGTTTGACTGTAAGTTTGTCGAAATCAAACTTCCAAATTACTTTTTTTTCAAAATTTGAATGTTTCTTGTTCAAAAACGTGCATTCGGATCCATGTGAAGCTTTAAGATTCACGTCGAATGTGGGATGTTTGTTCATGTCTTATCAACATTTTTGCTATAAAATGAAATATTTGTATGGTATAAATGTAAAATTTAAAATTTCTATGTTAGATATGTAAATTCATAGGAATTGGGAAGTACATAAATTTTTAAGTGCATGATGAAAATTTTAAAACTTTTAAAAATAAAAATACATGCGATAGGGCGAAAATTTAAAATTTTACAATTATTTACATGATAAATTAATTACTCTCTTCAAATTGTAAAATGGTGTCATTTAGATTAACTTCACTCAACATACAATTATCTAAGAGGGTAAGGCTTTAAACAAACACTGGTCGGTGAAAAATCAAATTTAAATAAATTACACCTTAATTCAACAAAAGAAAATGCATTTTTGACAGTAAACCGACCCATGATTAGGGCCGTCAAAACGGCTCGTTGTTCGCGAACAGCACATTGTCGGCTCATTAAGAAGCTCGTGTTCGGCTCGTTCGCTAAGTTAACGAGACGAACACGAACAACATAAACAAATATTTGTCCGTTCGTGTTTGGCTCGAAATACTACTAATCAGTTATATATTTATCTTTGACAAGTAGTATTTTTAAAAATATTAATTGACTACAATGTTACAAAGATTTATAATCAATTAAAAGTATTAATGAAGAAAATAGAATAAAAACTATTAAACTAGATTCAAATGATGTTTTAAATCTTGCCCCAATAATTAACATCTTATGACTGCATTATTAGNAAATTAGATTCCAATGATGTTTTAAATCTTACCCTAATCCTTAACATCTTATTATTAAAACAACTCTTTGTTCATGAACGTTCGGCTCGCTAAGCAAACGAGCCGAACACGAACACACTTTTTGAGCTCGAAATATAAACGAGACGAACACGAGCTGAGCCTAGGCTCGCTCTTATTCGGCTCATTTACACCCCTAACCATGATGGATGGGTTCGACCGACAATGGCCGGTTCCACAGATAGACCGAGGCCATGACTTCACCAGAAAATTATTAGGTTTTTAATTATGCAAGTTCACAGCTTGTTTTGTTGACCTCTGAAATGAGTAATAAATGTATTACTTGGTGCCCATGAATGATAATTACATAAAATCGGCGTTAGTATGTTCTCATATTTGACGCACTAGAAAATTTATGATTACAGAACATGGTACGAAAAGTCAACACAGTAATAAAAAAAAAAAATTCAATAGTGACACCATAAATTTTAACATGAAAAATTCATAAGGAGAAAAAATCATAGGATATAGCCCAACTGAATAAATTCACTTTAAATTGAATATTACATGTATAGTCCCCTATCCCACAGACCATAAAGGGTTGAACACTCTTTGGACTTACAACGTTGATGCACGAGTAAACTTGTTATAAGAAGTGGGTGGCGACCAATGGCTATCAGTGGAGGCCGACAGATGATGATCGACTGCGGTCGGCGATGATCGATGACGATGGACGGGGGTTAGCAGTGGTCGACAGTGATCGATGACGATTGATGGCGATTGACAACAATCGACGTTGATTGACGGCGATCAGCGGTAGTCAATGATGGTCGACGACAGTCGACGGTGATTGAAGGTGGCTGCAGTGATGCTGATCTCTTGCTCCTCATGAGATGTGGAACTTTATTTATAGAGTTCTAGATACAATTAATACAAGAATATGAATTGAAGAATGACTCAAAGGGGTTCCTTCGATCGGACAACATTTGATGAAATTTTAAGTGTCTTAATGATGTGAGCATTGAGCGATCTTGTACTCATTGGTTCATCTTGTCGAGACGATAGATTTGACTATATACTCATCAGAATCGACTTTCGCTTGACTTTCTAAATGTGTCTAAAAAACATTTAAAAATAATTTAATGGTTTGATCTAAGCTTGATTTGATTTGGATTGAACCGATTTTGATAACATTGGGTTCTTCTTGTCGATTCGATTAGTTTGACTGAAAGTTTGTTGAAATCGAAATTCTGGATGACTTTTTATCGATGTTTGAATACATCTTACTTAAAAAGTCACCTCGAAATTCATATCATACCTCAAGATTCACGCCAGACGATGAAATTTTGTTCATGGCCTATGACATATATTTTTATTAGGCATTTTTGTCAGGGAATTTACATACATGTCACATAATTCTTTTATATCTACATATCTGACATTTAAATTTTAATATTTATATTCATAACATTCATATTTTTAACATCAGATAGAAAATGTTATTTTTATTAATTTTTTTTAAAATAAAATGAGCAAAAATCTATAGCATAGAAATGTTATAAATATAGATAACAAAAATCAATAAGAATTATGTGGCAAGAATGTACATCTTTTTTTTATAACATCAGATAGAAAATGTTATTTCCCCTTTTTTACTTCCAGATTTGTGACATTTAAATGTTTGAATCACATATGGCTAATTTCTTTCCAATTGAAATTTTTATAAAAATAAGATAAATATAATTACTTTGAATACAAAATATTATGAACACAATTAGGCCTATAAATATTAATTTTATTGAAAATAAATAATTAAAATCAGTTGTTGAAATTAATAATAATAAAAAAAAAAACTAAAAAAACAACATAAGGATTTATATAACTCAGTTCGAGAAATCCTATAGAAAATTCCACTGACAAGCTACATAAGAAAATTACGAAGAATCCAATGAATGCAAGCTTGCTACGNAAAATAAGATAAATATAATTACTTTGAATACAAAATATTATGAACACAATTAGGCCTATAAATATTAATTTTTTTAAAAATAAATAATTAAAATCAGTTGTTGAAATTAATTAAAAAAAAAAAAACTAAAAAAACAACATAAGGATCTATATAACTCAGTTCGAGAAATCCTATAGAAAATTCCACCGACAAGCTACATAAGAAAATAGAGAAGAAATCCAATGAATGCAAGCTTGCTACGAAGAAAAAATATTACATCAGTACTACACACGTAGAAATAACGTGCGTAGCCAATGAAATCACGCCACGACGACAGGTAAAAAAAAACGGCGCAATAACACGTGGAATATTCCACTATGTGTTATTCATGTGTTATTGCGTGTTATTCATGTGTTATTGATGTGTTATTGTGTTATTATAACAACAAGAATATTCTCAGGACACAATAACACATGAATAACACACAATAACACATGAATAACACAGGGAATATTCCCGACAGAGAAAAAATAGCGCAGTAACACGGGGGAATATTCTCCCCCGTGTTATTCATGTGTTATTGTGTGTTATCATGTGTTATTCATGAGTTATTGATGTGTTATTGTGTTATTATAACACCAAGAATATTCCCAAGACACAATAACACATGAATAACACACAATAACACATGAATAATACAAGGGGAATATTCCCCGTGTTACTGCGTCGGTTTTTTTTCTCTGTCGCGCGGAGTTGTTGTGGCGTGATTTCATTGGCTACGCACGTTACTCTATGTGCGTAGTGCTGATGTAATATTTTTTCTGCTATGAAGGCCCAAAACGATAGTCAGGAATATGTATTAATTGAGAAAAATAAGTTCTAATGCCCAATTTCTAATGTTAATAGTCCCTGATCTTAATAGTCAGGTATATGTATTTATCATTGATAGTCCCTGATCTTAATCTCCCTGGTAATGGTACTATTACTAGTAATGTGTCTTCTGATAATACTGCAGCTGTTTTACCCTCTGTTAATTTTAGTGAGGATAATTGTATTGTTAATTATATTTCTACTATTGAGTTGGACAATAGTGATGATAATGGATTAGGTAGACAGCTAAATGTTATACCTAATGCATATATTTTAGATATTCATGCTGCTGCAGTTAATTCAGTTTTTAATATTGATGTTGCAGGTAGTAATATGGAAATTTCTGGTAATAAAACCGTTGTTGTACTTCAATTCCTAATGTTGCGAATGTTGGAATTGCGGCGAGCAATGTATGTGCGGCTAGTAAAGTGGAATTGTTTTTGATATTAACAATGCTGCAACTTTTTCAGGCTCTGATGGTGGAAATGTTGCTAATACATCTGTTTTTAATGTAAATCTTAATATGTTTAATATTAATCGTACTAAAGTATAACTTCTTCTTATACTCTTGTTTCTGCAAGGACAATGAGGGGTAGATCAAAATGATCTATCCTATTTGTTGGTTCTGGTTCCATTTTTATTTAGTATGTTTAATCCAAAATTGTCTGCTTCGAATGTTATGGGGCTTAATAGTGAAGCTCTGATTGTGGGTTGTAAGAACCTTTTGAAAGTTCACAAGAATGATTTCCTTTGTCTTTTGGAAATTAAATAATCCAACTCTACCTTATCTGATACTAATGCTCTAAAGCAATTTAATTTTTGTTTTTGAAATGAAGGTTGTGTTGATAATTTTAATACCCTTGATAAAGGGAAATTTTGGATTAAATGGAATATGAATATTTTGAATTTTTCTGTTATTATTATACATTCTCAATTTATTCATGGGCTTATCACTTTTTTCCTCTTCTATAAAGTTCTTTGTTACTACTATTTATGCTGATAACTATGCTTTTAATAAAAAAATGTCTTTAGGATTCCATCATTTCAATTGCTAATAATATGTCTAATCCTTGGATGTTGAGGGTTGATTTATGCATACAAATAAAGCTTTAGAATTTTAGTCATTCTTTAAGTTGATTTAACAATCAACTCAATAATCACATTAGACGTTAGCTAGATAGGACTCTTTTTAACTCTATTTGAATTAATTTGTCTGTTGAGTTTATTTAAAAAGTTTTAAATAGTTATTCATCTTACCGTAATTCTATTATAGTTTCTTTAAGAATTGCTTTTATTTTACATCGTAGATCTATGTTTGAAAATTATTGGACTCCTTGTCCTAATTTTATGCAAGTTGTTACCACTGCTTGGAATATATATATGAAAGGCAATCACATCTTTTCTCTTTGCAGTAAACTTCAAAATGTTAAGCATGCTCGTAAAGGTTGGCATTAGAATTCTTACAATGTTTTATTTAAACACATAATTGAGCTTAAAAATACTCATAACTTGATTCTTTCTCAACTTGATATTTCTCCTCTCTCAAAAGTTTTGCTTGCTCATGTTTCTTACTTACAAAATAATATCATTAAAACGACTACAATTGATTATAAATGGGCTAGAAAAGAGCTAATGCGTCTGATCATCTAAGTTTGAGAATGATGTTAAATTTCTATTTCAAATAGCTAAAGTTAGAAATAATTCTAACTTCATCGAAGAAATTTTGGTTAATAATGATTGAATTCAAAACTAAGACGATATTGCTAAATAAAGTATATCTTTTTACTCTTGTTTGCTTAATGAGAATTGTGGGCATATAGTTTTAAGTAACTATAATTTTCCCATCAACAAAAAAAGTTTTTGAGAAGGATTGTGAATTTTTGAATCAAAGCTTTTCTGATAATGACATTAAGAATGTTTTATTATCTGTTGGCTTTAATAAGACGCTTGGGTGATGATTTTACTTCCAAAATTTTTAAAGAAACTTGGCTTCTTCTTGGGAAAATTGCATTGTTGATATTAAATATTTTTTTCAAACTACTAAATTGCCTTAAGAAATTTAACATACAACCCTTGTTATTATTCTTAAAAGATCTGATAATAGTTTTTCTTTTTTTTTGACTTTAGGTCTTTATCTTTATATAATACCTTTTACAAAGTTATTGGTTTACTTTTACCTGATAAACTTAAAGTTAGTCTTCCTAATAGTATTCATCTGGCTCAAGTACTTATATTAAGGACCGTGATGTTGTTGATAATATCATCTTACTAAATAAGTTGCTTCATGATTTTAATTCCAATAACTTTTATCGGCAATTTTGTGCAAAAGTGGATAATGCTAAAGCATTTGATAAAGTAAATGGATTTATTATTTCATATGATGAAAATAATTTGTTTTCCTCCTACTATTAAAGAGATTTATGCTCGCACGACTAAAACTGATTTCTTTGTCATTATTAATAGTGAATTAAGAGATTATTATCATTTTTCTTTTAGTTTAAGACAAAGTTGTATTGTGTCACCTTATCTTTTTGCCATCATTATGGACACGCTCTCTGTTATGTTTGAACATAATTTAAATAGGAACAATTAAGATTTATCATTTAATTTATGCTGATAATGTCTTGATTTTTGGGAAAACAGATAATCTTTCCATTAAGTTGATTACCAAGATCTTTGAAACATTCGGTAAAGCTACCAATCTTTACATAAATGCTTCTAAATTTGATATTATTTTCTCTAAATCGATGTATGTCTGTACTCAATAAATGGGTTCACAGTGGGAATTTTTTTATTGGTCCCTCTAATATTTATCAAGTTTTATATCACTATAAAAATATTTCTTGTAAAATTCAGAAAATATTTCATCTTCTTGTTTTTCAAATTACAGCTTATTTCATATGGTTTGAAAGGAACTCTAGAATATTCAAAAATAAATCTAGCCCTTTAATTCTATTGTTCGTAATATTGATTGGATGATTATAAATAAAATTAAGAAATAAAAAATTAAGAGGTATTTACCAAATTATTTCATTATTTATGGATTTAACTATGATCTTCTATAAATCTATTTTTTCTTTCCTTTGGGTTGTTGTTTGGTTATGGGCGGTATTAATCTCCTTGTTGTCCTTACTTTTTATTTAATTACTATTTACTAGTGATACCACCTATGACATTATAATTTCATTCAAAACCACTGAAATTTACTAGTTGTATCACCTATGACATTTTGATGGCAAGAGAAACATATTTCACACACACACACACACATTGTGAAATGAGGCAGAAAAGTAAAAAGAATGAGAGTGATGTGAGTCATGTTTTTATTTTCTTTTTTTGCCTCACAGCTAATAGCAAATGTCTAATTTCATTGAAAGCCACTGAAATTTACTAGTGGCAACACATGTGACATTCTGATGAGAAGAGAAGCATATTTCTCACACACACATTGTGAAATGAGGCAAAAAAGTAGAGGGAATGAGACAATGATGTGAGATATATTTATCATTTTTTTGTTTGGCCTCACAACTAATAGCAAATATGCATAATACCAATTCCATATCACTGAAATTTACTATTAGTACCATCTGTGGTATTTTGATGAGAAGAAAAGTATATTTCACACACACATACTGTGAAATGAGTCAGAGAAGAAGAAATAATAATATAGTTATTTAAGCAATATTTCTCTTTTTTTTTTTTGGCATCACAGCTAGTTGCAAATATATATATTGCATTCCCAGCAATTGAAATTTACTAGTGGCCTCACACCTAGTAGCAAATATGTATAATATCATTTCATGCCACTGAAATTTACTAGTGATACTACATGTGGCAATCTAATGAACATAGAAGTATATTTCTCTCACACACTCACACTGTTATATAGTGAAGAGAAGTAGAAAGAATGAGGCAGTGATGTGAGCATTGTTAATGTTAGGAGCAATGGAACATTTTTAGGACTCCTCTGAGATGATTAGTACATACTTCTTCATGGGTTTGCATGCCCTTGTGAACCTTTATGTGCAAGTCATTAAACCAATTGATCCTACATTTGCACTGACTCCTACAGAGAGTTCGCGCGATGCACGGTACATGCTATTTTTTAAGGATTGTATCAGAGTAATTGATGGAACCCACATTGATGCATGAGTTCCTAATAATGACAAGATCACATTCATTTGACGTTGAGGCCCAACAAAATGTAATGACTGTCTATGATTTCAATATGCATTTCACTTTCGTCATGCATGGCTGTGAGAGAAGTGCACACGACAGTAGAATTTTTAATATTGTAACTTGGAATGCCCAATACAACTTTTCACATCCACCTCATGGTATGCTCGAGCCCCAAATACTTTGTTGATTCATTTTAATCTTTGTACTAATTATGCAATACATTTCAGGCAAATTTTACTTGGTGGATGTTGGATATCAATTACAGTGAGGGTAACTCAAGTCCTTTTCTGACATGAGATATCACATACCGGATTTCGAGCGAGCCAATAATGTCACACGTGATAGAAATGAGTTGTTTAATAAAAGACATTCCTCTTTACGTGGTGTCATAAAGAAGAATTTCGGTGTTTAGAAAAAGAAATGTGTTGTACTTCGTGATATGTTATCTTACCAATTTCGCAAACATTTCTAGATTGTCATTGTCACGATGACTCTACACAATTATATTCGATAACATCCTTCCCGCAATAACATTAGCTTTCGCAGGGCTGTTGATGATCAGAAGCATGTACCTCCGGAAGCATTTGAGTACCATCTCGGGCATTCCCTGTCACGTGCTAAGAATAATCCTTTTATTATCTATACTGCATAGGGAGAAGGTGCCAACAAAATGATTGAGCTGAGAGAGAAAATCACTGATGCATTAGTACGAGGATGATTAGACTATTTGTAATTTATTCAGCCTTATGTGTAATTCATTTTATATGTCAAACATTAGTAACATAATGAACATTGAGAATTCAAAGCTATATTTCATTTATTCAAAGGCATTTATACTTTACATTTTATATTGTTGGTTTGAAAATTTTTTCACAATTCGTAAATGTAATTTTTTAATTATTTTTTTTAGCAAATTTAATTTCTGTCTTCACTAATGCATTGTCTTTTGCAGCATTAATGAATAATGTGTTCAAGGATTTCAGGGACATCAAGACGATTGTCCTGCCACTGCAGACTACGAACTTCTCTACTAACGTCACGTCGAGCCAATAACTCTAGTAAACAATTCTATAGCTGCCCGCAGATCATCACAGAGAGTGTGGCTTCTTTCAGTGGGCAGAGAGTCCAGCGGATTTCACTGCTAACGGTGATCGAGAATGGATGCCATCACTGGAGGACAATGTAGGAGGGGACATACTTCGCAACAAGTTAAAAATAAAATAATCATTATATTAATTGTAAATTTAATAGTTTTTTTACTTTCTTTTAGTACTCTTAGTACTCGCTGTTAAGTGAGATATGTATATATTTTGTGTACTATTCTTTAGTGAATTTCTGCTTCTTAAGTATCAAACATATGACAATGACATTCTGTTATAAATAATATTATTAAACAGAGACAAAATATTCATTTGTCCAGAAACAATTCAAACACCTGAAACAAACATCCAACTTCTTGGGCAGCTAAGCTGCCCCAAACAGACCCTTGGTGTTTGGATATTGATGTCGTTGTTGGTGGTGTTCCGTTTAGTTTATTTGATTGTAATGTTAATTTTAATGTTTGTTTATTTTCATTTTGAGTTAG
Source organism: Phalaenopsis hybrid cultivar (assembly GCA_002079205.1). Classification (NCBI taxonomy): domain Eukaryota; kingdom Viridiplantae; phylum Streptophyta; class Magnoliopsida; order Asparagales; family Orchidaceae; genus Phalaenopsis; species Phalaenopsis hybrid cultivar. Next base: position 16,036 of record JXCR01054931.1, on the reverse strand, counting down.
TTATAATCTGAGTTTTCATGTTGTAATTCACTATTTTATTCTCAATTTAAAGTAAACCAAAATAAATTAACTTAAATATATAATCTTTGTTTTCTTCTATATTCTCTTGTATGTTGCTAACATCATTTTATGCTTATATAGCCATTTATATAGTTTCTATGATATCCCAATTGATAGCCTTATAATAACTGAAAGGGGCAAGTGACTTAGCCGGTATCCACCATGCCGAGAAGAAGTGTATTCAAAATTCGATAAATATGAATACATTCAAAATACATTAAAAATGAAATAACGCCCGACTTTGAAATTCATTGAAGCTGCGACGCAACAACACAAACGAGCGGACAACAACCCAAAACCACAATTTGTAGCATATTCAAAATTCGACAAAATATGAGTGCATTCAAAATACATTGAAAATAAACCAACATCAGAGTTTGAAATTCATTGAAACTTTACATTACACCAAATATCTCAAAACAACTCTTTCATTTCGTTTACACGTTTTTTCAGCAAGCAAGAGAGCATCCATATAACTGCTTACTTTGCTTGATATGAATGACACATTTAAACAAGGGGGGTTTATATATAATGTACAACACATTTTCCTATGTGGTTACATATTTAATCCTTGTGACTAATATATTCAAGTTATCCTAAATCAAAATTCTTTTATGCGTTCATATAATCATCCAATCGCCACTAAAAACACATTACTATATTATACACCAAGTTAATTAGATCCAAGATCCAGACATATGAACAAAACAGATATCAATCATGAACAGAATCAGAATTTACGACGACATTAGCACCACAAAATCAAACTATCAATAAATTGAAAAAAACACAAAAATTTAACACAAAATCATTAAAAAATTGCATGAATCGCAAAACAAAGATAAACTGCTGTAAAAAAACACAATCGAATATAGAAATTTAAAAACAAGCAACGCATATATGCATTAGAAAAAAAGAATTTACCCAAAAACAGCATATCGTGAATCAGGAACAAGAGGAGCAATTACAG
>JXCR01054930.1:78026-94742 GCA_002079205.1 Phalaenopsis hybrid cultivar | reverse complement strand
AAAATGAACTTCTATGAAGATTATTTTTAAAATCAGGGTTTCATGCTTTCTTGCAGAAATAATTTTGGGACAACTGAAAAATTTTAAAAACCTCATTCAATGAGAGCAGAGTACCCATTTGGCGGAAAAATCACAAACTCGTTTGAAGAATTAAGAGTTATTTGTTTGGAATATAACCCTTCATGTAGGTACACTAAAGACCCGTCACATAGTTTAAACTCACATGTTTGCTTCCCAATTACGTCTTTTGAGACCACGTATTGAAAACCTTGATTTTGCTCCATGACCACAGTGATTCTTTTGAGATAGCTAAGACAGTTGACACTATTTCCTACCCCCTACCAAGGGTTGACGCCGGGAGACTGTCGAAAAGGGGATCTTAATTTATAACCTCACGTTTTCTACATGTATTTGAAGGCTCATCGCATCTTTTGAGATAGAGGGTTAAACGTTGTTTGTGCTCTCTGACCGCACTGTCTTACGACACTGACCAACGATTTTTTTGAGATAGCTGAGAATGTTAGCATTCTCCCACCCTAACAGGGGTTAATGCCAAAAAGATGCCAAAAGTTTTAGTGATTTAGGCTTGTAATCTGAAATCTTCAATTTATAAAATCAAATAAAATGTGGCTCATTTTGAATTTTAAAATGATTGAGAAACTCGAGCTTTTAAAATTTAGACACTTAGGGTTTCAAATGTCGGGGTCCTGGGCTTTTGAATATTTAGGCATTTAAAAACTTTAGAGTTCAGGGTTGCTAAAATATAAACTTTCAGTGTTTAAAATATTTAAATTTGAATTTTAAAATTAAAGTTCATAAATTTGAAAAATATTTCAAAATTAATTTTTTCAGATTTAAACTCCTAGGGAACGAAAAATAATTTAAATATGAAGTTTTCTGAAATTTTAAAATCCTGTCATCAGATTCGCAATACATCTATAGTGAACAACATACAATCCCTCTTAAAGCTCAAAATGAAAGTATTAACCCAAAAATCATGACACTTGCTTCAATTATTCCAATTTTTAAATGATGTGTAAAGTTAACATTCAAGATTTTCTTAAAGTCAAATCCAAGATTTTGAAATTAATACAAGAGCTTTTAAACTATATGAATAACAAGTTGAACACTCTCAAGTTATAAATATTTTAAAATATTTATGGGCCAATCATGTGTAATCTCAAAACTTTCTATAACACAGTTTCAAAACCAATATGCATTTGCTTCAACCAAAATATTAAATATTTAAATACGATGTTCGAGAATGTTGCATGAGCTAATCGGATTGTCTTATCTATACAATAAAATTGTAAGTCTCATCAGACTAATTCAATCATCCTCCTTATAATGACTGAAGTTGACAAACCTAATAAACTTTAATAAATGTTCAAATCCTGAAATAAGAATTTATAAGTCTAAATCACGTAGTCTGATCCTCATATCCGTAAAAATAGAAGTTGATAGGNGGATTGTCTTATCTATACAATAAAATTGTAAGTCTCATCAGACTAATTCAATCATCCTCCTTATAATGACTGGAGTTGACAAACCTAATAAACTTTAATAAATGTTCAAATCCTGAAATAAGAATTTATAAGTCCAAATCACGTAGTCTGATCCTCATATATGTAAAGATAGAAGTTAACATAACTTACTTTGAAAAGCTTAAATTAGCAAAACTAAATATCTCCTTCAAATATAAAAGTTTTAAAATGTTCAATACTCAGATGATGGTCGTGTTGACTGAAAATTTCAACCGGAGAGGCCAATCTTTTAAATTAAAAATTTTAAAGTAACCAACTAAATGTTCAAGTTACAATTCAATCACTTAAAACTAAAAACAAAATATATCCACCCTCCACAACAGTTTGTCAAGGGTGATAAATTCCTGATTGATTTCAGCTCACAAAGAGCTAATGTCATTTTAAGTGTATTAATATATTCACAATCAAAATAATTGCATGCCGAGAAAAACATGGCCCAAGTCCTTTATAAGTGTGATTCTGCCATTAAATGACACCACAAAATAGTGGTTACGACCAGAACTCTCCGACTTGATGGTTACAACCAAATTACACAATTATATTATGATCAAGGCCGCAACACATATATACCACAACGACTTTCTATCCTTTGCATTGTGACTTACAAGGATTAAATTGATTGACATAAAGATTTATGTTAACTAATAATCTACAAGGATCTCTTGCGTTGTGAATCTACAAGGATCTCTTGCACAGCGCAACTAATGGTTGCTAATAAGAATCATTTTAAAATGTTGACCTCCCCTAACTATGTAGAGCAGAGACCACGGCAACCCAGGATGACATAACAATAAGAGCTTGATCGTGTTTCGTCTTTATTACCCCACTATCTGCTTTAAGCTCCAAGTGATGTGTTTTATAATTTAAAATATTATATGTTTGCTGCTATTATATATTCAATTTTCAATTTTTAATGCTAGCTCTAATCGAAAGTGTTATCTCGTTATCAGGATGAGTAATTAACCATAGGGGTTTGTGCTTATGGGAAACCTCAAACTCCATTATCAAAAAGTCATTGTTAAATGAGAGCGAAATCTTTATCTCATCTGCTTTTGAAAATTCGGTCCTTTAAAGATAACTCTCAAAACAAAAATAAAACAAATGCAGGGATTTCCGAGCGGTCGTTAATTTTGAGAACCCACAGATTCTTCTATTGTTTTGAGTATTCCCTATTCGAGTTTAAGATGCTTTATCTGTTTTAATAAGCAATAATTATTTTTTTACTCGATTATGCAGTAACTGATGTGTTATGTCCTATGAAATAATTGCTCGATTTTTCTGAGGGATATTTGATACAGATGATGCTATAGTTTTGTGCTATGTATGAATTAAAATAATAGTTCTCGTGTAAATTATAAGTTGTTTGTGAATCCGGTCACTTTATGTATTANAGACCTTTAACCATTAAAATTTGGGAAATTTACATAAATATGACACAATTCTTATGAATTTACATATCTAACACCCAAAATTTAATATATACATTTATNGGCTGCCGGGTTTCATCATTACTGCATCACACAAGTTTATCATGAGAAGAAGACCTTTAACCATTAAAATTTAGGAAATTTACATAAATATGACACAATTTTTATGAATTTACATATCTAACACCCAAAATTTAATATATACATTTACAACACCTTGTTGTCATAAATATATGCATGAAAATGCGTATTTAACTTTTAAAAAGGTAACAAAAGATTTGAGTGACATTCATGTAAATATGAAAGGTAGGTGTAAGATGAGTAAATACATAAGAATTGTATCGTCTGCATGTAAATGCCCCTTAAAAATTCGTACAAAAGTTGAGCACCGTTATATGGGAGCCATATAAAAATGCATAAAGTAAATAATATATAAGGAAAAACTAGGTTAAATCCTAAATACTACAAAAATTATAGTAAATCAAAAGAAACTGAAATATAAATCCCTACTGTAAACTAAAATATGAAATATAAATGACAACCAGATAATTTTGGTTTAACAGATAAAGTTGACCAATCCATAAAAAGGAGAGCATTAAACCTTTGATAAGTTTAAAAATGATCTATAAGAGAGCAACCTAAGAAAGGCAGAGGTAGACCTAGGAAGGAAGACTTGGGCTTATTGTATAAAAAGTGATCTTAATTTATTAGAACTAAATGAAAATATGACACTAAATAGGACCCAAACGAGAAAATTGATTCATTTAGCCGACCCCACGTAGTGGGTTTAAGGCTTTGTTGTTGTTGTTGTATATTTCTATGAGTTGGAGCAATTTCTACAAACTTTGCTTACATGTCCCAGGCTCATTGATTGTGTAGTAATTATAGCACACTTCTACATTCATCTAAAAAAATTGGTACAGGATCTGTCGTAGTGGTCAAATTCTTTCTTGCAAATCAAATTAAAATTAGCATCTTCTTTTACATTTTAAAAATCTTTTCAGCCTCACCTAGGCACAATAGATTTAATGGTGTAACTATAACTCTGGGAGCATACATAATACACACCAGGATTTTCTTAGAGTAGAAAATCTTGAGCCATTTTGCGTGTTATTCTTTCAATGAAGAAATATTCCTAGCTACTTTAAACTCATCATTTTCTCTCAAAGAGAATGGGCTGGTACCACTTGTTCAAAGGTTGCTCTCGAATAGGTCATTGTTAAACATATCAAAGGTTTAATGTTAAACATTATTCGTATAGGTCATTGTTAAACATTATTCGAACACATAGAAATATGTCGTGATATAATCAGCAATGTTCCTATGATGTTTAAAAAATTATACTATCAAAATGCAAATGTATAAATTTTATGAATAATCAAGAAAAACAAACATTGAAATTTTACAGTACATCAACAGAATAGCACATGCAACTACTAATCATGGGTGCAATGGACTAAAGCATGAACTATATTACAAATTGAAGATTCAACGTCATCAATGTAACAAGGTAGGAGAAAATTATCATTTAACTGAAATTTAACTATTAAAAAACATACAACTGAAAACAAGCAGTTCATGTAAGAAGCTTACTAAAATTGAGCCAGTAGATTGAAAAAAAAAATGCAGGCCAAGATTTAAAAATTAATAAACTCACAATAAAGCATCTTCCATGTTGTAATCAGTTGCAGCGTCAATATCTGTAACAGCCCTGCCCTCAGATGGAGCATGGCTAGTGACGTTTGTGGCCACTGGAGGTGCATTTTTATCTTGCTTCATTTTCCATCCATCAACTCTCTCTTTCCATGCAACATTTCCAAACCCACCAGAGAATTCCCTCGAGGGATTGGCTGATCAAGGAATTCATTCAAAAATTGAAATTAAAATATGCACAAAACTGTAATAGANACCGTTATATGGGAGCCATATAAAAATGCATAAAGTAAATAATATATAAGGAAAAACTAGGTTAAATCCTAAATACTACAAAAATAATAGTAAATCAAAATAAACTGAAATATAAATCCCTACTGTAAACTAAAATATGAAATATAAATGACAACCAGATAATTTTGGTTTAACAGATAAAGTTGACCAATCCATAAAAAGGAGAGCATTAAACCTTTGATAAGTTTAAAAATGATCTATAAGAGAGCAACCTAAGAAAGGCAGAGGTAGACCTAGGAAAGAAGACTTGGACTTATTGTATAAAAAGTGATCTTAATTTATTAGAACTGAATGAAAATATGACACTAAATAGGACCCAAACAAGAAAATTGATTCATTTAGCCGACCCCACGTAGTGGGTTTAAGGCTTTGTTGTTGTTGTTGTATATTTCTATGAGTTGGAGCAATTTCTACGAACTTTGCTTACATGTCCCAGGCTCATTGATTGTTAGTAATTATAGCACACTTCTACATTCATCTAAAAAAATTGGTACAGGATCTGTGATAGTGGTCAAATTCTTTCTTGCAAATCAAATTAAAATTAGAATCTTCTTTTACATTTTAAAAATCTTTTCAGCCTCACCTAGGCACAATAGATTTAATGGTGTAACTATAACTCTGGGAGCATACATAATACACACCAGGATTTTCTTAGAGTAGAAAATCTTGAGCCATTTTGTGTGTTATTCTTTCAATGAAGGAATATTCCTAGCTACTTTAAACTCATCATTTTCTCTCAAAGAGAATGGGCTGGTACGACTTGTTCAAAGGTTGCTCTCGAATAAGTCATTGTTAAACATATCAAAGGTTTAATATTAAACATTATTCGTATAGGTCATTGTTAAACATTATTCAAACTCATGGAAATATGTCGTGATACAATCAGCAATGTTCCTATGATGGTGAAAAATTTATACTATCAAAATGCAAATGTAGAAATTTTATGAACAATCGAGAAAAACAAACATTGAAATTTTACAGTACATCAACAGAATAGCTCATCCAACTACTAAGCATGGGTGCAATGGACTAAAGCATGAATTATATTACAAATTGAAGATTCAACGTCATCAATGTAATAAGGTAGGAGAAAATTATCATTTAACTGAAATTTAACTATTGAAAAACATACAACCGAAAACAAGCAGTTCAAGTAAGAAGCTTACTAAAATTGAGCCTGTAGATTGAAAAAAAAAAAATGCAAGCGAAGATTTAAAAATTAATAANTACTAAGCATGGGTGCAATGGACTAAAGCATGAACTATATTACAAATTGAAGATTCAACGTCATCAATGTAATAAGGTAGGAGAAAATTATCATTTAGCTGAAATTTAACTATTGAAAGACATACAACCGAAAACAAGCAGTTCAAGTAAGAAGCTTACTAAAATTGAGCCTGCAGATTGAAAAAAAAAATGCAAGCCAAGATTTAAAAATTAATATACTCACAATAAAGCATCTTCCATGTTGTAATCAGTTGCAGCATCAATATCTGTAACAGCCCTGCCCTCAGATGGAGCGTGGCTAGTGACGTTTGTGGCCACTGGAGGTGCATTTTTATCTTGCTTCATTTTCCATCCATCAACTCTCTCTTTCCATGCAACATTTCCAAATCCACCAGAGAATTCCCTCGAGGGATTGGCTGATCAAGGAATTCATTCAAAAATTGAAATTAAAATATGCACAAAACTGTAATAGATGGAAGAAATTGCATTGATCAAACAGGTAAAAACTAAAATAAGTGAATGGAAACCGTACGGGAATGGTTCACGTAAGGAAGAGAATGCACACGCTTGCCAACATCACTCGGAGACATCATATGATCTGGTGATGCTCCTGGCAGTTCCCCAGATAGCTGAACACAAAATTGATTATATAAATATAGAAATATCATCTTTAAATTACTTAAATGAAAATATCAAACAGAGTCCAATATCATCCCATCAGGACATTCACAGATCTGTGTATCAATATAAATTTTTCGAATACCTCTTGGCTCCGACTATGAGTGAGCATAGGGATGTTGTTCCGAGGGATCTCCCCACTGTCATACTTCGGAAGTCCATGAATTCTGCTTTTCTCATAGTTCATATGCCAACCAATCATCTTGTCAGCACCCTTCTGATCCTGATTGCCTGACGGATAATCAAAATCGCTAGCATCATCAGCATCTACTTCATCCGCTTCCTCACCGTGGATAGGCGGACTCCCTAAATTTTCAACAAAACCAAAAAAATCATTACAGACTACAAGCCCGTCCATCAAGAAAATGCATTGAGAAACAACAACCAATGATGACATCAAGAAAATCAACAACATGCGAGTAAGAACCGAACCTTTATGCCTTTTATACTTAGTCTTGCATTGAGGACAGCACTGGTTCCCGTGCTTCCTCTCATAGTCATAGCACGGCCTGCAAACCGGGAATCCACAAACGTCACAAGCCACAAAAACATCTCCCTCCACCGTGTTTCCCACACCATCCCCGCAGATCTGGCATACTTGCCCGTTCTCATGCTTAGCATGCATCTTCATCCCAATCAAAATCAATCACATCAGTAACGCAAATCTTGCAACAATAGACAAGAAACAGTAAAACAATTGTCTGATATAGATACCAACCCTCGTTTCCCCCTCAACCGCCATCAGATCTGGTAGTTTCTTGACCGATCTTGTTATGTGAGTGATTCACTGACGCATAGCTTCTATTGAAACTGCATTCAATCTAGCAAAATCGATAGCAGCCCTCCAACCTTCAGAATGAAAACCTGAGAAAACGAAATCCGGATAAACAACTCGCAGCTGAACTGCTTCATCAAATCACAAACAGAAGAAACAATCATTTGATTCGATTGCTCAACGGGAAAGCGAGATCTACCTCAGCTCTTGCTTTATGTTGCCCAGCTGGAGAGGGGGAAAGCGAGACTAATGTGAGCTCCGAAACCTTTCTCAGCGATCGGCTGTCGGTGTTGAGATGCAGATTAAAAGCCAGCGGAGGTTTGGATGGAAAGCGACGGCGCTCCAACTGCGGAGAATTTATTTTTAATTATTTTAAAAATGCAGTGTAAGATGAGCTGGCGTGGGGCATTTGGGAGACGACCGACACTGATGCCACAAGCCGCTGTGTTTTCATGGATAAAATTATTTAATTGAGGGGTTTTTATAATCATTTCATTTATAGATAATCATATAAATAGACGAAAGTGGTGATTATTATTTTAAATAAAATAATCATTTCAATGACCGGTTTTATTCGAAATTTTCACAATGGCATCTAAGAGCCTGTTTGGGACAGCTTATTTGTTGTGGTGGTATTTTGGAAATACATCATTCCTGTTTAGATAAATTGTGTTTTCACAGCTTATGAGTTTTCAAAAAGCTAAAAACAGTATTTTCACACCGCACTTATCTAGATTTCTCGCCGCAGTTTGGTTTTTCCAAAAAAATAAAAATTTGTAATAGCTCACGCATCTATCTTATCAGTAGGTTATTTTTAATCAGCTTATCAGCAAATTATTATATAAGTTGCAGCTTACCCAAACAGATCCTAAGTTTACAAATAAAATCTATTTTTTCTTCTAATTATGTTTAAAAAAAATAAACTTGATAACATAATTAAAAAGGGGGCAATGAGAGCATAAACAATTGTATGATTTGTTGAAAAAGGTATGCATTGCAATATATATGAGTGTATCATTCTTTTGCAGGTGTTGAATTCAGAAATGTTTGAAAAGCACACCTAAATAATAAAGTATTGTACAATCAAAAAGGAATAAACTTTTTTGAATAGTAAAGAGTAATAATTTTATTGTAAAATGATTCCTATTTATAGACATAAGGATATGATCGCTGAAATTACAGAATTGCCCTTGAATTATTGATTTTAATGGGGTTATTTTGGTAAATTATAGATATCAAATAAAATAACATATAACAAGTAGACATATTTAATCGTCATGAGGTCTGGCGATCGTCATTTGCAATTTGATCGTTCGTCTTTAGATTGGCATGTCATTGTCTGATTGATAATAATATCATCATATCTTAAGTTGATTTGATTCTTAGGCTCGTTTCAGGATGATCATCTTATCTCAAGATTGTCAACCGATCGCATGAAAAGTTCCCATGATTAAAAGCCCAGTGCTCTGTTTATCATCCAGCCCTTCACTTGCAGTCTTTTTGCTTGGTCGTTGGATTGCTTCAAGATTTGTGTTGATGTACTTTTCACGTATAGCAATGATTTTAAATTTCAATGTATATGAAATTCACTTTTTGGTTCATTTTTAATGCATTTAAAATTCGTTAGAATTGGGTATTTTAAATAAACTACTTTATGCACCATTACTAGCCACTCGTAGTTGCCCGTCATCCACCACACATTAATCATCAGCCACCCCCACCGTCAGTCACTGATATCAGCGCCACCCACTGTCATCCATTTGCTCATCGTCACAACCCAACAACNTCAGGACATTCACAGATCTGTGTATCAATATAAATTTTTCGAATACCTCTTGGCTCCGACTATGAGTGAGCAAAGGTATGTTGTTCCGAGGGATCTCCCCACTGTCATACTTCGGAAGTCCATGATTTCTGCTTTTCTCATAGTTCATATGCCAACCAATCATCTTGTCAGCACCCTTCTGATCCTGATTGCCTGACGGATAATCAAAATCGCTAGCATCATCAGCATCTACTTCATCCGCTTCCTCACCGTGGATAGGCGGACTCCCTAAATTTTCAACAAAACCAAAAAAATCATTAGAGACTACAAGCTCGTCCATTCAAGAAAATGCATTGAGAAACAACAGNACCGTGGATAGGCGGACTCCCTAAATTTTCAACAAAACCAAAAAAATCATTACAGACTACAAGCCCGTCCATTCAAGAAAATGCATTGAGAAACAACAACCAATGATGACATCAAGAAAATCAACAGCATGCGAGTAAGAACCGAACCTTTATGCCTTTTATACTTAGTCTTGCATTGAGGACAGCACTGGTTCCCGTGCTTCCTCTCATAGTCATAGCACGGCCTGCAAACCGGGAATCCACAAACGTCACAAGCCACAAAAACATCTCCCTCCACCGTGTTTCCCACACCATCCCCGCAGATCTGGCATACTTGCCCGTTCTCATGCTTAGCATGCATCTTCATCCCAATCAAAATCAATCACATCAGTAACGCAAATCTTGCAACAATAGACAAGAAACAGTAAAACAATTGTCTGATATAGATACCAACCCTCGTTTCCCCCTCAACCGCCATCAGATCTGGTAGTTTCTTGACCGATCTTGTTATGTGAGTGATTCACTGACGCATAGCTTCTATTGAAACTGCATTCAATCTAGCAAAATCGATAGCAGCCCTCCAACCTTCAGAATGAAAACCTGAGAAAACGAAATCCGGATAAACAACTCGCAGCTGAACTGCTTCATCAAATCACAAACAGAAGAAACAATCATTTGATTCGATTGCTCAACGGGAAAGCGAGATCTACCTCAGCTCTTGCTTTATGTTGCCCAGCTGGAGAGGGGGAAAGCGAGACTAATGTGAGCTCCGAAACCTTTCTCAGCGATCGGCTGTCGGTGTTGAGATGCAGATTAAAAGCCAGCGGAGGTTTGGATGGAAAGCGACGGCGCTCCAACTGCGGAGAATTTATTTTTAATTATTTTAAAAATGCAGTGTAAGATGAGCTGGCGTGGGGCATTTGGGAGACGACCGACACTGATGCCACAAGCCACTGTGTTTTCATGGATAAAATTATTTAATTGGAGAGATTATTGCATGCGGACACGGCATGTATCTCTGTATGCGGTGTCCGATCTTGGCCGTAGATCACGGTGATCTACGGCCAGGATTATTTCTGTCTTTTTAATATAAAAAAAATTTAGGTGGGGCCTACCAAAATACATCGGGACCGTAGATCAGGAGATCTACGGTTCGGATCGGGCACCGCACGCAAGATCCGTATGGAATAATTTTTCATTTAATTGAGGGGTTTTTATAATAATTTCATTTATAGTTATATGATATAAATAGACGGAACTTATGGTTATTATTTTAAATAAAATAACCATTTCAATGACCAATTTTATTCGAAATTTCCACAATGACATTAAGGGCCAGTTTGGGGCAGTTTATTTGGTGCGGTGACATTTTGAAAACACATCATTCCTATTTAGATAAACTGTGTTGTGATAACTTATAAGTTTTCAAAAAGCTAATAACAGTGTTCACTGCACCTATCTAGCTTTCTAGCTTTTTTTTTTATTTTTCCAAAAAAATAAAAATTTCTAATAGTCCACTCATCTAGCTTATCAGCACGTTATTTTTAATCAGTTTATCAACAAATTATTATATAAGTTACAGCTTATCCAAAGAGGTCCTAAGTTTACAAATAAAATCTATTTTTTCTTCTATGTTTAAAAAAAATAAACTTGATAAAATAAATTAAAAAGGGAGCAATGAGAGTATAAACAATTGTATGATTTGTTGAAAAAGGTATGCATTGCAATATATATGGGTGTATTCCATTTCTTTTGCAGGCGTTGAATTCACAAACGTTTGAAAAGCACGCCCAAATAATAAAGTGTTGTACAATCAAGAAGGAATAAACATTTTTCAATAGTAACGAGTAATAATTTTATTGTAAAATGATTCCGATTTATAGACATAGGGATATGATCGTTGAAATTACAGAATTGTCCTTGAATTATTGATTTTAATGGGATTATTTTGGTAAATTATAGATATCAAATAAAATAAAATAAAATATAACAAGTAGACATATTTGACCGTCTTGTGGTCTGGCTATCGTCATCTGCAATTTGATCGTTCGTCTTTAGACTGTCATGTCATTGTCTGATTGATAATAATATCGTCATATCTTAAGTTGATTTGGTTCTTAGGCTTGTTTCAGGATGATCATCTTATCCCAAGATTGTCAACCGATCGCATGAAAAGTACCCATGATTGAAAGCCCAGTGCTTTGTTTATCATCCAGCCCTTCACTTGCAGTCTTTTTGCTTGGTCGTTGAATTGCTTCAAGATTTGTGCTGATGTACTTTTCACGTATAGCAATGATTTTAAATTTCAATGTATATGAAATTCACTTTTTGGTTCATTTTTAATGCATTTAAAATTCGTTAGAATTGGGTATTTTAAATAAACTACCTTATGCACCATTACTAGCCACTCGTAGTTGCCCGCCATCCACCACACATTAATCATCAGCCACCCCCACCGTCAGTCGCAGATATCAGCACCACCCACCGTCATCCATTTGCTCATCGTCACAACCCAACAATATCCCCCACTCACCATCGTTCATCCACTCACCCGCCTCCCACCACTGATTTCCATCGTCTCAAACGGCCTGCCATCTTCTACCTTAATAGGTTTTCTTAATACAAAATTTATTTTTCTTAAAAACAAATAAGAAAATGCAAAGTTCTACCTTTAATTTACACTAAACCAAATAACTTCAAAATATTCTAACTAGAACACATCACTTTAACAATACATGTATTGAAAAGCATCTATTGATACTCTTACACTAGAAAAGCATGAATTTGAATTTTTATTTCTGAGTGATTACACAACAAATGCAAAACCCACGAGCAACAATTGGCTATGGCGAGCGATGGGCTGCTAGCAACGATCAAGAATGCAGAGCTAATTGGATGGAAGCCTAAAATGATGGTGGTAGTAAGCGAGAAGTAGCCAGGGTGGCAACGATGGAGGTAGTTCAACAGGGAGTGGCATGTGACAAATGTCCGGTTGTTGATGAGACAAACGCTCAGCGATAAGTGACGGGCAACAAATGATGAGTTGCAATAGTAGCAAGCAACATTCTTTCACAAATGGTGTATTTTTAATTTGCCCAAACTAAAAAAAATCAAATACAATAAATTGAATTTGGAAATAAAATTTATATTGTATTTATTTTTCCTTATACCATGCAAAAAATTTTCAAAAAAAACCCCTTTTCATAGTGCCCACCTTAGTTCTTTGGCCAAACATTANTATATATATATATATATATATGATTAAAAGAGCAACTTGTGGCTCCTTACGCGTTGATTAAAGGAAAAGATACAAAGTTAAGTGGTGGGATAGTGGATCCCCGTCTAACAGGGGGTTCTCGTATCTGCATTACAACTCCACCCAAAAAAACAAGAAAATACATGTAAAAGAAACCAAAAAAAGTATACCAACATAAGTATATACCCAAAATTACATGTATAACAAAAAAAGATAATCCGAGAGTAAGTAAATGGAAGATGCATAGTCCAAAATTTATGAAAATGTGCAGTCAAACCAATCATAATAGCCATTCAATCCTTCCAGCTGATTAACCCTCGAAACCAAATAAAATAGTAATAGAAACAGTGGGCAACCAAGCAGTGACTCACATTCCATAGGAAAATCTGACATAAGCTACCTGCCAATAAGAACCAAAAGTAAAACAGGTAAAGTAATTCAATTAACTCTAGAGCACCCGTAGCCATAAAAGGATTCCAAACAATAACTAATGAAATAGTGAACCCAATAGAATGTGAGCACTCAAGTCCTGTATCCAATAAGATGTGAGCTTCCAGTCCATTCTTCTTTAAAGTGAAAACAAAGTAACAGAAAAACCTCAAGTAGTCCCAAATTAATAGCTTCAAGAAACGGATACCCCTAACATCTGCGTGTAGGCATCAAAATTCCATGAATAGGAGCTTTCCATGAGTGAAAAACCAAGCCTTCCAACATAATTCCATTCCCACCACATAATAGTTAAAACTGCGGGCAAAGCAAACCCCACAACCGATGCAACAAGCCTTCCAGCAAAAAACTATCATACAAGCCAATAAAAATAAAACAAAACTGGTAAACACCAAATTAAACTCGAATATAAGGTTTTGCCACATCACTTTTTATCAACTTAGCTAGCATGGGAGGTGGAGTGATGGCAACAATAGGACCCTGTACCCTCCATTTAGCAAGTCAATACGCAGATTTGTTGCATTCTCTATATGTAAAGGAAAATAATATGTCTAAATCCTATCCCTCAATAATTTGCCTAATGCACTTAAACCAAATTATGACATGCCAAGGGGATAATAATCTTTCTTGGTGGCAGTGTTTAATTTTCTATAATCAATGCATATGCGCCACCCATTGACTTGTTGATAGGTATTAATTCATTATTTTCTTTTGTTTCAACAGTCACTCCTCCTTTCTTCGGAACACAATGAATAGTGAATATGACTTACCCACGCGCTATCTATTGTTTCAACAGTCACTCACCTTTCACCCAGTAACTTTTTGGATATGTATTAATTCATTATTTTCTTTTGTTTCAACAGTCACTCCTTTTTACGAGTCTGATAGGTATTAATTCATTATTTTCTTTTGTTTCAACAGTCACTCTTCCTTTTTTAGGAGCTTGTCTGATAGGTATTAATTGATTATTTTATTTTGTTTCAACAGTCACTCCTTTCTTAGGAACACAATGAATAAGACTTACTCATGCACTATCTGAAATAGGATATATAATTCCAGTGTCTAACCATTTCAAAATTCCCTTTTTTACTACTTCTTTCATTATAGGGTTTAATCTCCTTTGTGGATCAACTCTTGGTTTAGAGTGTTCATCTAATATAATTCTGTGCATACAGATTGAAGAACTGATTCCTTTAATATCCGCTAAGGTCTAACCAAAAGCTCTCTTATATCTTTTCAATGTATATATCAGTCTTTGTTCTTGTAAATTATATAATTCTGAAGATATAATAACATGTAATGTAGATGAGTCTCCCAAAAATACATACTTCAAGTAGTTAGGTAATGTTTTCAACTCAATTTCAGGTGGTTTAATAATTGATGGAAATAGATTCTTATCAGCATTTTCTATAATATCCAACATTTCAAATCTTTCCTGAATATAGTCTAATTTTTCATTTTCTAATTTGTCTAGAATAATTTCATTATTTTCTTCGAATTGTTCTTCAAAATACTTTTTATCTTCGAAATGTTTTTTAAAATGTTCATTCAGTAGATGTTCAACAATTTTCATGCGAAAACATTCATTATCTCTTTCAACAGCAGGGTACTTCATAGATTTCGCAATGTTAAAAGTCACTTCTTGATCATTTACTCTCATAGTTAATTCTCCTTTTTGAACATCTATCATAGATTTTCCAGTAGCTAAAAATGGTCTGCCTAAAATAATCGGTATTTCTTTATCTTCCTCCATATCTAAGACAATAAAATTCACCGAAAAGATAAATTTGTCATTACTAACACATCTTCTATAACTCCCTTAGGATATGTAACTGATCGATCTGCTAATTGAAGAATATCTTCTATAACTCCCTTAGGATATGTAACTGATCGGTCTGCTAATTGAAGAGTTACAGAAGCATGTGAGACTTCTCCTAATCGTAGTCTTTTGAAAATTGATAGAGGCATAAGGTTAATGTTGGCTCCCAAATAACATAAAGCTCTTCCATAGAATTTTTCACCGATAGGACACGGTATAGTGAAACTACCACGATCTTTTAATTTCTCATGAAGCTTTTTCTGAATAATCGCACTACACTCTTCGCTAAGTGCAACAGTTTCATTATCATTCTTGTTCAGATTGCACTGCACTCTTCGCTAAGTGCAACAGTTTTGTTATCCGTGAACTTCCTTTTCTTGTTCAGTATATCTTTCATAAATTTCACATAATTGGGCATCTACTCTAAAGCTTCTACGAAGGGAATGTTTACATCTTTCATAAACTTCACATAATTGGGCATTTGCTCTAAAGCCTCTACGAAAGGAATATTTACTGTTAATTTCTTAAGAATTTCTATAAACTTGGCTTTCATAAACAGTGCAACATTTTTGTTATCCGTGAACTTCCTTTTCTTGTTCAGAATATCTTTCATAAATTTCAAATTGGGCATTTGCTCTAAAGCTTCTATGAAGGGAATATTCACCGTTAACTTCTTAAGAATTTTCGCTCTAAAGCTTCTACGAAGGGAATATTCACCGTTAACTTCTTAAGAATTTCCAAAAAATTTTGAAAATTGTTTAATTTTTTTATGNAAACAAATAAGAAAATGCAAAGTTCTACCTTTAATTTACACTAAACCAAATAACTTTGAAATATTCTAACTAGAACACATCACTTTAGCAATACATTTATGTTACCCTCCATTCTTTTTTCCACAAACCAAACATGTATTGAAAAGCAGCTATTGATACTCATACACTAGAAAAGCATGAATTTGAATTTTTATTTCTGAGTGATTACACAACAAATGCAGAGCCCACAAGCACCAATTGGCTATGGCGAGCGATGGGCTGCTAGCAACGGTCAAGAACGCAGAGCTAATTGAATGGAAGCCTAAAATGATGGTGTTAGTAAGCGGGAAGTAGCCATGGTAACAACAATGGAGGTAGTTCAACAGGTAGTGGCATGCGGCAAATGTCCGATTGTTGATGAGACAAACGCTCAGCGACAAGTGACGGGCAACAAATGATGAGTTGCAATAGTAGCAAGCAACATTCTTTCACAAATGGTGTAT
Organism: Phalaenopsis hybrid cultivar; assembly: GCA_002079205.1. Classification (NCBI taxonomy): domain Eukaryota; kingdom Viridiplantae; phylum Streptophyta; class Magnoliopsida; order Asparagales; family Orchidaceae; genus Phalaenopsis; species Phalaenopsis hybrid cultivar. The sequence continues at coordinate 78,255 of JXCR01054930.1, read as the reverse complement.
TTTTAGTTCTCCCAAATTAAAAAAAAATCAAATACAATAAATTGAATTTGGAAATAAAATTTAAATGCATTAAAATTTATATTGTATTTATTTTTTTTTATACCATGCAAAATATTTTCAAAAATTAGTGCCCACCTTAGTTCTTTGGCCAAACATTACCTATAAGCATGAAAAAAAAATAAAAAAATAAAACAAAAATTTAATATATATATATATATATATATATATA